>JAKCPI010018427.1:0-12921 GCA_023213315.1 Euborellia annulipes
TATTTTTTTTAAACATTCACAGAACTTTTTCTCTTATTCACACTCACACACACATTCACACAGTCTTTTCGGCAACTGAGGCCATTTAAGACTTTTGACGATAACCGTTATGAATATATATTATTTGGGGTCCAGGCATTCTTATTTAAGCCATTTGGTATCCAAATGGCTTAAATAAAATCATCGGACTGCCTGGGGTCCGAACCCGCGACGGTTAGCACGCTAACCTCTACACCAAGCCCCGAGGGCTAGTTTATATTAGTATTTATGCAAAATTATCAAATCACTGGTGATGGAGTCAGAAAAATAACAAGACGCTAAATATTATTTACCTAAATTCTCGCCGCCACGGCTGACGTTTCGGCCCGAGGACTAGGCCATCTTCAGAGCAGCTTAACTGTGAGCGGACCGCATGCTGAATGTTGTCTCTGTTTTTGCAAATATCCCCACTTTTTGATTATTACCAGCCGACTCTGAAGCTATCAAATTTGTGCAGGGGGCGTATATAAGGGGGGGGGGGGGGGGGGCCGAGGGGGCCCGGGCCCCCCCCCCCCCCGAAATTTCCCAAACACATATACATATATAGGGATATACAGACATCAGCGCAACAAATTTTTCCGCAGGATGGACAACTTAGATTCTGCAAGAGAAAAAATGTTCCTCAAAAAAATTCGTGTGAAAAAAAATTTAGTTTCTTAAAAAAAATTTTCCGCAGAAAAATTTTCGAGTTCGGGCCCCCCCCCCCCAAAAAAAATTTCTATATACGCCCCTGAATTTGTGAGATGTTATTTTTGAGTAAAATTGCGCCTCATGGACTCGAACCTGAACTTTCACGCGGGCAAACTACTTTTATCCCAGTGATGTTCCCGGTTCGGGTCCACGAGGCGCAATTTTACCCAATCATAAACACAAACTCATCTCGCAAATTTACAATCCTAAATAATAATGTATGATTATTATTTGACTTTTACCGCAGACTATTTGTTTTGCCCGCATTTATTAATAATAATTTTCTAGTTATATATATATATATATATTGCTAGTATAGATAGTACAAACTTTAGAATTTACATTTATAGAGGTTCATAAGGTTCGTATAATTAATTTTGCAATTTAGATTCTATATCCTATCTATCTATGTTCTTCTATCATCAACATGATGATGGTGATACAAAACCATTTGATTTAAAAGTTATTTATTTATCAAAATAAATATTTGAATTATTTATTTGAAAAATAGATGGTGTCACAATCATATTAATTTCTCTTACCTATATATGTAATATATAAAGTATTGGATTCATGTCAAAAATTCGATGTCGAGATTTTGATGGATATACACGTTTTGAGATCCCCCTGAGTCCAAAAGGTGGTTTTCGCAACCTGGTCTGTCTGTGTGTCTGTGCATGCCTGTATTAAATTTTAAGCATGAAGGAATTGAGATAGGAGGCTGAAATTTTATATTTAAGTTAAACACCCCCCGGGACCGAAAAAATAAGCTTTTAATCAAAATCGGCCAAAGAGTACTAGTACTTTACTGATGTACTTTTTCAGTTTTTTTTTTAATTTTCTCAAAATTTGCTCCAACGATTTTGATTAAAATTCATAAATTGATTATTTTTTAGATTCTCTTTACCTTTAGCCTTGAAATCATTTGAAGCATTCTTTACTCTTGTACTCCATAGAAAAGATAGGAGAAATGGTTGCCATGGTAGCAAAATATAAATATTTTCTCATATTTGGACGGTGTTATGCATAAAGGAAACCAAGCGACATTAACCTAAATCTAAGAGGGCATTTTATTTGCACACTTGTAAACAAATTCAATGGGTCGTTTTGATAACTACATACCCCAACATTAAAATAGCCTCCCTATGGGGAAATGCATGGTGTTTGTCCTTCAGCTATTTTAATGCTGAATTTTTTATTTTATTTTATTTATTTATTTTATTTATCTATTTTAATGTTGGGGTAGGTAAGTTATTTTTTTTTTTATTTTTTTTATTAAAAAACATTCACACTTTTTCTCATCCACACTACACACACATTCACACAGTCTTTTCGGCAATTTAGGCCATATAAGACTTTAGACGATAACCGTTATAATAATTTTATCCAGGTAAGTTATCAAAACGACCCATAGTTTAGTTTTGTAACCAACTTCGGGTAGATGAGTTATTTATTGATAAAGACAAATAAAATGATTATTTTTTAGATTCTCTTTACCTTTAGCCTTGAAATCATTTGAAGCATACTTTACTTTACTTTTGTACTCCATAGAAAAGATAGGAGAAATGGTTGCCTTGGTAGCAAAATATATTTTCCCATATTTGGACGATTTTATGCATAAAGGAACCAAGCGACATTAACCTAAATCTAAGAGGGCATTTTATTTGCACACTTGTAAACAAATCCAATTGCAATGACTTTTTTTTTTCTTATTTTATACAAAAAAAAATCTGGTGTGTCTGGCACACAACTTTCGATTACAGAAGGTATATAGTGAATAATAAAAAACAACAGAATGTAGAAAATATCTTTAATTTATTCTTTGGGCAATCGATTTCGTCCAAAGGACATCATCAGGCCAGCGTTATTGAAATATAAAATAGTATATACATGGTTTTTTTGATTTTTTAAAAGAGTTGAAACAAATCCTTTGTCATTTTAACACAGAAGGTATATCTTCGAAAGTTGTGTACAGTGCTTGTCACACCAGATTTTTTATGCCGACATGTATTTAGTTTCCGACAAAAGTAAAGTGGTCTTCAGAAGATTTCAATGACAAAATGAGAATATACATTTGAAAGAGAATCTAAAAATAATTGATTTTTGAATTAAAAAAAAAAGCGTTAGAGCGAATTTGAGAAAATTGAAAAAAAAAAAATGAAAAAGTGCATCAGTGAAGTACTAGTACGCTTTGGTCGATTTTGTTCAAAAGCTTCGTGTCACGTCCCATGGGGGTGCCTAACTTTAATATAAAATTTCAACCTCCTAGCTCATTTCGTTCTTGAGATATTTTGTTCACAGACACACACGACAGACAAACCATGTCTCGAAA
Source organism: Euborellia annulipes (assembly GCA_023213315.1). NCBI lineage: Eukaryota > Metazoa > Arthropoda > Insecta > Dermaptera > Anisolabididae > Euborellia > Euborellia annulipes. The sequence continues at coordinate 3,062 of JAKCPI010018427.1, forward strand.
ACCACTTTTTTGGATTCAGGGGACCTCAAAAACGTGTATATCCATCAAAATCTCGACATCGAATTTTTGACATGAATCCAATACTTTCTCTCTCTATATATATATTAACATATATAGAGGTAAGAGAAAGTAAAAAAAAGTGCAGTCTTATAATTTTATGATTTAAATAAAGAGGTAGATCTTCTTTTTCCCGTACAAGTTGTCGGTCTTAACTCAATTTCGATCATTATGGCGCTTGGTTCCTTTTTGCATAACACCGTCCATTTTTAATTTAATTTTAATATATCTCGACCCAACTGGTGTGACAAGCACATAACACAACTTTCTCTTTCCAAAGGTGTGTGTATCACCAGATTTTTCTATCTAATTATACCTTTAAAAAAAAAAATATTTTTCAAAGTGTCAAGTGTTTTTATCTTTCAAGTCAAATTAGAGTGCACTCCAGGTGCTTCACCCACCGGGTGTTTGTTATATTAGACCACGAGAGCACAATTTACAACTGAAAAACAGTTGGCTTGTATATTTTCAGACTTCAAAAACCCAAGCAACCACCTTGCTGCCCTTCCTTCCTTCCAGGCTATTAGTCACAAGTCAGCTGGAAGGATTTATTCAACTCAAGCATGCATAGAGATTGAATGTGTATATGTGTGTCTCACCACACACATAAGCACTCCGTGCCTGTATGCTTAGGTCATCTACTTTTTCATAGCACCGCGCGCAGAGAAAATAACTTGCTGAATTTTTTTTTCTTTTTTTTCCTAAAAATAGTCTCGTCATTCGAGAAAAATAAGTTATTTTCAATATTCTTTTGAATATAAGAATTTGTATTTCTCTATTAATTTTTTACGTATTAAGGGTTCACCACATATTACGTAACGCCTTTTTTCTAGTCACAGTTAATCACCCCAGGCCCTAGCGCGTTACGTAATATCTGGACAACCCCAAGGTATTTATTTAAAATTTATATAATATTCGTTTATTTAATAAAAATTGCGAGTGGGTGCTAATAAAAAAAAAAAAAACTGTTTGAAAATTTTATATACAGATAAAAGGGAAAATTTCAGAGAATATAGAACGATGATCCTTTTTACTATCATTTGATTGGTTGAACGGATGTTTAGATTAAAGAAAAAATATATTTGAGGTAAAATAGTTGAAGAAAGCGAACAGATTTTTATTTTTCAGAATATTTATTTAATCTAATGGCGATCGATTTCGTCACGGGGACATCGTCAGGCCAGCAATTAAAATTTACAATTATTACAATTTAAACAAATTTGCACAAATATCATCTCGGTACAATCAATCAAATACATATATATGAGATTATACATTATTTTTTTTGGGGGGGGGGGATACGTAATTTAAATAATTTTAATAACGGTCAGTATAAATTGATACTATATGTTTTATAATAATATCTATAATTTCTCTATGAATCAATTTCTAATAAATCACCTCATGTTATCACAATCTCATTTTGAATTACGTAACCCCCCCCAAAAAAAAATAATGTATATTCTCATGTATATATATATACATAGGCGTAGCCAGAAATTTCGATGGGGGGGGTTTAGGATTATTTCTCCCCCCCCCCCCCCGAATAATAGGACAGTATAGGGCGTCTAATGAAATATATGACTATCCACTTACCCCACCTTCGCTTCGCCCCCCTGACCCCTCGAGGTGGCTCGGGCCCGCCCTTTCTTAATTAAGTGCCGCAATTTTTCAATCACCTCTTATCAGGCAATAAAAATGCAACTCTCTTAATTTATGTCTATGGGCCTAAAATACCGGAAGTGTCACTCTGATTCTCTTGACCTAGAGTCCTCAACTCAGATCTCTTTTAGAAAAAAATAATAAATCTATTTATATAAGAATTTTTATTATTTTTCATTTATGTGAGATTTTATCAATTTTAAGTGGCTTTAATTTTTTATAAAGCATAACAAATCAATTCTTTTTCAATTGAAAAATTCTGAATTTTCTATAATTTCTTTGCGTTCTTTATTTAATTTTTTTTTTTTTAAGGTAGAGAAAATTATTATATTTTACTTTCTTAACCCTATAAATGAAATAATATATGAGAGAAAAGTATTTCGTATTATAGAGCTTAAATATCCAGTCATGGCTTGGCCCAATGGGGGGTTTGAACCCCCAAAACCCCCCCGTGGCTACGCCTATGTATATATATATATTTGATTGATTGTACCGAGATGATATTTGTGCAAATTTGTTTAAATTGTAATAATTGTAAATTTTAATTGCTGGCCTGACGATGTCCACGTGACGAAATCGATCGCCATTAGATTAAATAAATTATTCTGAAAAATAAAAATCTGTTCGCTTTCTTCAACTATCTTACCCTCAAATTGACAATGGCAACAGAAATAGAGCAATATATTCAACGTAAAATATATTCTTAATTATTCAATTTTAGTTGTATGTGAATATTCTCTAGGAAATTCTAAACTCATTACAAAAAATCCGAAGCGAATTGGATGCGCCGTTTCCGAGTTATAGACATTTGAATTATCAATGTTTTTATTCATTTCCAATTCGAGCTCTTAAATTGGACCAAAGGAGGGGAGGGCGGCGAGTGCAGGTTCCCCCACCCCTCCGCTCTGATTGTCGCCAGGCGCCCTCCCCTCGTTTCTAAGAAATATTATTTCTCTTTTAATAATAATAATTTTATAGCTTTTATGTTAAATTTTTTTTTTTTTGGACATTTGGAAGAATTATAAAAATTGAACGAGAAAAAAAATTAATTAAGCAGTCAGAGAATATTGCCAATAGTTATATATTTAGTTAGATGTATAATCTTTCAATTCTTCATCATCACATGGTTGTTATATTTATTTGAACACAAGCGATATTTCTATCTTGTATTACTGTAGGGTAGTTAAATATTAAAGTGTAAAATATGAGGATGCGTTACAAGGGCACCAAGGCGAAAAATAAAACAAAAATCTATTTTTTGTCGACGTTTTGAGTGCCGATCGCACTCTTCATCAGGACAAAAATGATGTCAATTCGTCAGGTCGTCTGACATGGTAGTATAGCAACGTTTTAACCATTTTTACATTTACTTGAAGACTCTATTATTTCGAGGTCGAATGAATTCATCGAAATACTAGAGTCTTCAAGTAAATGTAAAAATGGTTAAAACGTTGCTATACTGCCATGTCAAACGACCTGACGAATTGACATCATTTTTGTCCTGATGAGGAGTGCGATCGGCACTCGAAACGTCGAGAAAAAAATAGATTTTTGTTTTATTTTTCGCCTTGGCTGCCCTTGTAACGCATCCTCATCATAATATCCAGCCATCAAGAAACAACTAGTTAAAGTGTAAAATATTAGTCTGGAATATACAAATTACTCTGCGTGCAGATATACTTAACCACCATTAGAGTTAATGACTCATTAGTCCTGAAGATGGGTGACGTTTAGTCCCCGAAACGTCGGCAAGGGAAATTTGATGTAATTGAATAAGTAAAAATTCTACTAATTTAGTTTTTAGAGAGTATCTTCGTTGCCAGTGGCGTAGTGAGCTTAACTCGCGCCCGGGGCACAATACCTTTTTAGCGCCCCTCCCCCGTTCGAAAACCATATAATATTATATATAAAACATAACAAAATTATTATATTACACTGGCACTAAATTTAAAATATATTTTCCAGAAATCAATTATAATAAAAATAAAAATTATCCAACAATTTTTTTGTTTTGCGGACCATTTGGCGCCCCCTTTGTGAGTAGCGCCCGGGGCATGATGACCCCCTTGCTCCCCCCTCACTACGCCACTGTTCGTTGCTTTTGTTGATTGGTAAAAAAGAATAAATTCTTATTTTGTAAAAAAAAAAAGAAAGCCCTAACAGATTGAAAAATGTAACTTTATTGCAAAATATAAAAATTTTATTTGTATCTTCAATTTGCTTACTTTCATTGTTATAATAATTATTACTAAAAAAAAAACGGTTATCGTTAAATTTATTATTATTATGTTCGAAACAATCAACCCTTTCTTTCATTGGTTTTAAGAGACTCTTATCTATTTTTATTCCCTTCTTTTTTTATGAGATCTCATAAAGAACACTTTAAAAAAAAGTGATCTGTTAAATTCTCATTGCCCTTTATTAAGTTGAGATGACGTACCAAAAATGTAAAGCCAAAAAAAATGTAAAACTTTTTCATATAGAATGAAGAGTTTTGATTAACAACATAACCTGCCAACAACAACAACAACAACGGATGTGTTTTTTTTTGTTTAATGATAACTTGTCCTTCATACTTGTTGTCCCTTGGGGGGGCCACCACCTTTGTTGGTTTGTTCTGAGCACAACTTCTGGTTTGCACACCTTTCGTCAACTTGTAAGGTCATCAATCGCTCAATCTTCTGATAAAAATAATAAAAACTTTTTGTATTAATTAGTTTTTTTTTTATTTACAAAGTTGTCTGGCCTGTCACTTTCATTTCACACTAGGTAGAACATTTGAAGACCAATAAATAATTGGATATCCTCGTTTCTGAAAGACGCCTGCTAGATAGGCAGCCGAATTGAGTCTGCTAACGTTGGAACGTACTTAAAAAAAAAAACTTTTTTAAGGAATTTTTCAATGTGGTTAAATGAATTATATTCATGAGGGATTATGGGGACATCGAGCTATAATTTTTTTAATGACTTATTAAAATATTATTGTAATTAATTTTACTTTCTCGTACCCTATATATGAAATATATAGAGAGAGAAAGTATTGCGATCATGTCAAAAATTCGATGTCCAGATTTTGATGGATATACATGTTTTGAGGTCCCCTGAGTCCAAAAAAAGTGGGTCCCGCAAATTGGTCTGTGTGTGTGTGTGTATGTATGTATGTGTGGACAGATTTTTAACATGAAGGAATTGAGCTACCGGATTGAAATTTTATATTTAACTTAGGTACCTTCCCACACGCTCAAAATAAGCTTTTGAACAAAATCGGCCAAAAAGTACTAGTACTTTACTGATGTACTTTTTCAGTTTTTTTCGATTTTCTCAAAATTCCCTCCAAGGATTTTTTTTTTAAAATTCATAAATGAACTATTTTTTAGATGCTCTTTAAAATGTATATTCTCATTTTGCCGTTGAAATCTTCTGAAGACCACTTTACTCTTGTTCTTTTAGCATGAAGGAATTGAGCTACCGGATTGAAATTTTATATTTAACTTAGGTACCTTCCCACACGCTCAAAATAAGCTTTTGAACAAAATCGGCCAAAAAGTACTAGTACTTTACTGATGTACTTTTTCAGTTTTTTTTCGATTTTCTCAAAATTCCCTCCAAGGATTTTTTTTTAAATTCAAAAATCAATTATTTTTTAGATGCTCTTTAAAATGTATATTCTCATTTTGCCGTTGAAATCTTCTGAAGACCACTTTACTCTTGTTCTTCATAGGAAAGATAGAACTGGTTGCCATGGTAACGGAATTTAAATCTTTTTCTTTTTTATTAGATTAAAAATCAATTATTATTTAAATTCCCATTTATTTTTATTTTATTTGTGTCTTTAATTGCTTAGGAGAAAACATATATTTCTCTCTCTCTCTCACTTGCAAACATTATCGCCTGTCTCTCCGCCTTCTCTCATAGGCCTAATGTTAATTTCCTATAGGGATTTGTATGTTAATTTCGATTCAAAAGGGGGTCCCCTTTAGAACTTTTTTAGGCATTTAAAATTTTTTTTTCCAATTCTTATGAAATTTTGTATTTATTTACGATTCTCTATTGTGTATAAAATGTCCAAATATGAGATTAAAATTTTTAAAAATAACCATAGTTTATTTCAAGCAGTCAACATTTAAAATCCAAGTTTGAAACTAAGGTGCTATCGGAAACTAAATATATCTCGACACAAAAAATCTGGTGTGACCAGCACAGTGCGCAACTTTCTCTTACCGAAGGGTAAGAGAAAGTTGTGTGCTGTGCGCCAGTCACACCAGATTTTTTTTGTTATCAAGCAAATACAAAAAAAACAATCTGTCCCAATAATCTTTAATTTTTTTTTAATTTAAAAATGAATTTATTGTTATTATTAATCACATATTAAGAAATTGTTAAAATAAGCTTAGATGATTTATTTAAAAACCAACTGTCAAATTAGTTCAGCATTCTTGCAATAGATGGCAGGCTAGTCTAACAGCCCTATATCTGACCTTATATAATATATAATAACATTTATAAAGTATTTATTGTTAAAAGATCAATGAAAATGCATTAAATATTATTAGCTACCATTCTGACATCTCTTGGCAAATTTTGAATTACTTGATTTTTTGGCATACTTTTTAGGCCATCTTATCGGGAAAAACTCCTTCGCTCCTATTTCGTCTTAAGTATCAAAGAGTAGTAGCAATTATTAGATGATTAAAAAAAAAAAAAAAAATTGTAAGCCGCTAAAGACTTGAATAAGCGTTCCAAGGAAATCAACATCACAAAAGGTGTATGTATTTCAAGGAAACACCCCTCCTGTCTCTTATAAATAAATATTTATTCTTTGAAATGCAAATTAACCTGATCATTTCTATTATTATTAATAAACTCTAATCCATATCTCTTTGAAAAAATAATTTAATAAATTAAAAAAAAATCTCATTCATAGGTTTCTCTCTTGTAGAAAGTGTCCTTTGTGATATAGATTTTTTACTTTCTCTTAGCCTATATATGAAATATATAGAGAGAGAAAGTATTGCGATCATGTCAAAAATTCGATGTCGAGATTTTGATGGATATACATGTTTTGAGGTCCCCTGAGTCCAAAAAAGTGGGTCCCGCAAATTGGTCTGTGTGTATGTATGTATGTGTGGACAGATTTTTAGCATGAAGGAATTGAGCTACCGGATTGAAATTTTATATTTAACTTAGGTACCTTCCCACACGCTCAAAATAAGCTTTTGAACAAAATCGGCCAAAAAGTACTAGTACTTTACTGATGTACTTTTTCAGTTTTTTTCGATTTTCTCAAAATTCCCTCCAAGGATTTTTTTTTAAAATTCAAAAATCAATTATTTTTTAGATGCTCTTTAAAATGTATATTCTCATTTTGCCGTTGATATCTTCTGGAGACCACTTTACTCTTGTTCTTTTAGCATGAAGGAATTGAGCTACCGGATTGAAATTTTATATTTAACTTAGGGACCTTCCCACACGCTCAAAATAAGCTTTTGAACAAAATCGGCCAAAAAGTACTAGTACTTTACTGATGTACTTTTTCAGTTTTTTTCGATTTTCTCAAAATTCCCCTCCAAGGATTTTTTTTTAAATTCAAAAATCAATTATTTTTTAGATGCTCTTTAAAATGTATATTCTCATTTTGCCGTTGAAATCTTCTGGAGACCACTTTACTCTTGTTCTTTTAGCATGAAGGAATTGAGCTACCGGATTGAAATTTTATATTTAACTTAGGGACCTTCCCACACGCTCAAAATAAGCTTTTGAACAAAATCGGCCAAAAAGTACTAGTACTTTACTGATGTACTTTTTTCAGTTTTTTTCGATTTTCTCAAAATTCCCTCCAAGGATTTTTTTTAAAATTCAAAAATCAATTATTTTTTAGATGCTCTTTGAAATGTATATTCTCATTTTGCCGTTGATATCTTCTGAAGACCACTTTACTCTTGTTCTTCATAGGAAAGATAGAAATGGTTGCCATGGTAACGGAATTTAAATCTTTTTCTTTTTATTAGATTAAAAATCAATTATTATTTAAATTCCCATTTATTTGTGATCTTTAATTGCTTAGGAGAAAACATATATATATCTCTCTCTCTCACTTGCAAACATTATCGCCTGTCTCTCCGCCTTCTCTCCATAGGCCTAATGTTAATTTCCTATAGGGATTTGTATGTTAATTTCGATTCAAAAGGGGGTCCCCTTTGGAACTTTTTAGGCATTTAAAATTTTTTTTCCAATTCTTATGAAATTTTGTATTTATTTACGATTCTCTATTGTGTATAAAATGTCCAAATATGAGATTAAAATTTTTAAAAATAACCATAGTTTATTTCAAGCAGTCAACATTTAAAATCCAAGTTTGAAACTAAGGTGCTATCGGAAACTAAATATATCTCGACACAAAAAATCTGGTGTGACCAGCACAGTGCGCAACTTTCTCTTACCGAAGGGTAAGAGAAAGTTGTGTGCTGTGCGCCAGTCACAACAGATTTTTTTATTTTAGGATGATAATTATTCTGATGAGAAAATTAAAGCTAAAAATAGGCCTATATAGGCTCAACCGAAATGAAAAAAAATCTGGTGTGACTGGCGCACAGCACACAACTTTCTCTTACCCTTCGGTAAGAGAAAGTTGCGCACTGTGCTGGTCACACCAGATTTTTTGTGTCGAGATATATTTAGTTTCCGATAGCACCTTAGTTTCAAACTTGCATTTTAAATGTTGACTGCTTGAAATAAACTATGGTTATTTTTCAAAATTTTAATCTCATATTTGGACATTTTATACACAATATAGAATCGTAAATAAATACAAAATTTCATAAGAATTGGAAAAAAAAATTTTAAATGCGTAAAAAGTTCAAAAGGGGACCCCCTTTTGAATCGAAATTAACATACAAATCCCTATAGGAAATTAACATTGGTCCTATGCGAAGATAAGGTGGAAAGGGAATTTAAAAGAGTAGAGACAGGCGATAATGTTTGCAAGTGAGAGAGAGACATATATATGTTTTCTTTGAAACAATTAAAGACACAAATAAATTAAAAAAAAATGGGAATTTAAATAATAATTGATTTTTAATCTAATAAAAAGAAAAAGATTTAAATTCCGTTACCATGGCAACCATTTCTATCTTTCCTATGAAGAACAAGAGTAAAGTGGTCTTCAGAAGATTTCAACGGCAAAATGAGAATATACATTTTAAAGAGCATCTAAAAAATAATTGATTTTTGAATTTTAAAAAAAAATCCTTGGAGGGAATTTTGAGAAAATCGAAAAAAACTGAAAAAGTACATCAGTAAAGTACTAGTACTTTTTGGCCGATTTTGTTCAAAAGCTTATTTTGAGATTCTTCAAAGGTACTTAAGTTAAATATAAAATTTCAACCCGGTAGCTCAACTCCTTCATGCTAAAAATCTGGTTCCACACATACAGACACACACACACACACACACACACACACAGACCAATTTGCGGGACCCACTTTTTTGGACTCAGGGGACCTCAAAACATGTATATCCATCAAAATCTCGACATCGAATTTTTGACATGATCGCAATACTTTCTCTCTCTATATATTTCATATATAGGGTAAGAGAAAGTAATAATTATTTTGACACGCATTTACTCTGGAAACTACGTCAGTGGCGTCATTTCAACTTTTTCTTGGGTTGGGTGGGCAAACATTTTTTTTCTTAAAATTTAATTACAAATAGGTACTCAAATTTGGCAAAAACATATTTAATTTAATTAATTGTTTAATTTTGTACAATTTGTATACTCGTAGATGAATTTTGGAGTGATTTTATTTAGAATAATATAAAATTTTATAAAAATCAGAGCCCTTTGGGGGGGTGGCAAGTACCCCCGCCCCCCCCCCAAATGACGCCACTACTCTACCGATTTTCCTTTTTCAACTGAGTAGTTTAATATTTGTTGAGTGTGGAAGTGGCTGGGGATTAATATCTTAAAAGAATGGCAGGAGGTAGCAGCCAGGAAGGAGCGTCTCCAAAACAATGAAAACTCCCAGATATTCGCGACGTTTCGCTCCAAACTTATTTGACCATCCTCATCAGGTAATCAGGAGTTGTCATATGTAAATTTGTATAAATATATTTAATCAATGTTGCTTCGGACTTGTTAA
>JAKCPI010018428.1:0-19954 GCA_023213315.1 Euborellia annulipes
TTTTAATTTCCATCATAATTCTCATTTATATCTCAATTGAACTCATACAGATGGATAAGAAAATAAAAAAATACAAGAATTAGATAAAAAATAAAGTATATTTTTTCTCATATATTATAGTATCAAGATTTTTATCGTACTTTTTCTATTTTTACAATTTTTTTGTTAAACATTCTTTAGTTGCAAGAGGAAATTTGGCTCTGTATTCACTCACAACTTGGATCAAATATTCTTTCTGGTCTTCTTGAGTAGTTAACCTATTAATATAATCTTGCGTTAATTGAACAGCTCTTTCGGCGAAATCGTTTTACTACCTGCAGATTATTAACAATTGCCAGCCCATTTAAATAATTATCATTGTTCAATGAAAAAATCTATTTTATTAACTTTGCTCATCAACCGTAAGTTGGGCAGGTAAAGTTAATGTTATCGTAAAAAAAAATCGAAATTTTTCTGAAGCTGCCAAAATGCGTTTTGAGGTCCCCTGAATCCATTTAAGAAGTTTTTGGAATGATGTCTGTGTGTGTGTGTATGTCTGTGGTAATTTTTTTCGTCAACGAAATCTCAAAAACTATTTATTCAATTGTTTTGAAATTTTGCACCCATAAACTAGGGGTAGAGGCCAAGAACTGAAAAGCTTTTGGTAAACATCGGACCATTAGGGGGGCTCTAGGGGGGGGTAATATATTGTTTTCTTGAATAGTGGGTGGGCAAAGTTGTGCGCTCGGCTTAGTCCGACCCTTTATTTTAAAATAAATTATTTTAATTTATTTAATATTTATTTAAATTAATTTCAATTTTTATTTTTACTGGGAGCTTTGCCCCCCAGACCCCCCTCCCCCCGTATTTTTTATGACAAAAAATCTTAGGCTCCGGTTCGCCTGCGGCGAATCCTCGCTATTCGTTTATTACCATTGCCAAAGAGAAATCAATGAAAAATCAAAATTTTTGGCTAAAGAGATTATACGGTTATTCAATCAATTAATTAAAAAAAAATCAATCAATAGATAGATATAAATATAAATTTAATATATGGAAAAAATGTTTAAAAAAACAAAAACAAAGAGAATAATCATAATATTTCATCAAAGAATATGTTATGATGATGACGTAATCTCGTGGGAGGCCTAAATGTCAAAAGTGTCAACTGTCAAAAAAATGAGAGGTTAAAAGAGGTTATTTCTCCATATTTAAGGAAAAAAAATGGCCACCTTTGTTTTCATATAGGTTATTAGTTCCTAATAACATTAGGATAAACAAAAAATTGATTGTTAAACAAAAAAATGAAAAAAATTATACATTTCTCCCTTTTTAAGAAATTCAAGAGAAAAGATTTTAAAAGTATGAATTAAAAATGATTGGAAATATTTCAGAGAAGAATATTAAGAATAGTTTTAGTAAAAGTTGAGTCAGAAAATTAAAGAAATGTTCTTAAATGAGAATTCTTAATGAAAATGACGTCATTTGATTTTTATAATTTTCCTCTTTATTAAGTAGCTATAGAAACTTTAAAAAACCCTTAATACTGAAGATGGGTTGCTATAAAGAAGGTTTCTGCATTAAACACTAACAATAGGCTAACTAACTACCCATTGGGGAAACAACCGGCCCTTAGTGCATTAAAATTTCTTGGGCATTTAGATTTTCAACCATCTGTATACTTTATAAGGGGGTTCAGGAGCGACGTCTAAACGTACTTTAAAAAAAACTAGACTATTATAAGGAATTTTTCAATGCGTTTTTAAATGAATTAAATTCATAAGAGATTATTGGGACATCGAGCTATAATTTTTTTAATGACTTATTAAAAAATTATCGTAATTAATTTTTTTGTTATCAAGCAAATACAAAAAAACAATCTGTCCCAATAATCTTTAATTTTTTTTAAATTTAAAAATGAATTTATTGTTATTATTAATCACATATTAATTAAGAAATTTTTAAAATAAGCTTAGATGATTTATTTAAAAATCAACTGTCAAATTAGTTCAGTATTCTTGCAATAGATGGCAGGCTAGTCTAACAGACGATATCGGATTAGCCTATATTTATATATTTTTATGCTTTTATAAAAGATACATAATATAATAATAACATTTATAAAGTATTTATTGTTAAAAGATCAATGAAAATCAACCAAATGCATTAAATATTATTAGCTACCATTCTGACATCTCTTGGCAAATTTTTGAATTACTTGATTTTTTGGGCATACTTTTAATGACACACAACGCCATCTTAGCGGGAAAAACATGCGTAACCACTTCACTCCCGTAGCCCCTTAAGGTCTTTAAGAAATTTAGAAAATTCAACATTTTCTATTAAAATTTAATTTTCTCTATATCTCTAAATTAGATCTGATGGGGAAAACTGATGGAATCTACCCATATATCCAAAAGAAGCTCCGGGGTAAAAATCACTGTGTTATTATTGGCGTTAGAATTTTACTAAGGAATGTCGTATGAAAATATTTTTTTGTTGTTGTCTCTCTTGCGGAAGTTTGCTGTTGACCTCTTTAAAATATGTATAATAATGGGAAGAAGAAGAAGAAGAAGAGGAGGCAAGGTAATGAGGGAGGGGAGGGGGTCATTTGATGACCCCAGAAGAGAGCACCAAGTTATTTGCAATGGAAAATAGAAGTAGAAGTTGGTTTGCTTTTAATAAAATAATTTATTATTATTACAAGTCGTTTTCGACTTGGACGATAGGATCGCGTGTGAAAGAGGAAGTTGCAACCAAGGGTCTGACCCCAACCCAAACGAGAGGCCCTCACTTCCGGTTACGCAGCCGTCCGTCCATCCATCCGTCTCTCTCTCTCTCTCTCTCTCTCTTCTTCTTCTATTTAGGGAAATATCAGACGCTAGAAGAAAATAACTTTTGCACCTTGTGAATCTCTTTCAACCATATAAATGTGAAATAATAAAAAGAATTTAATCAGTGGCGGTCACAGGTCACAAAGAGGACGATAATGATTTATTATATTTTAATTCCGGATTTGTATTAAAATCATAATTTTATTGTTCCGGATCTAGGATAAAGGTAGGCGAAAGCGTGGAGGTCCTGATTCAAATGCGGGCGCAATTTAAGACCAATCAAACACAAACTGATCTCGCTAATATGCTAACTTTTTACTTTCTCTTACCTATGTATATATGTAATATATATAGAGAGAGAAAGTATTGGATTCATGTCAAAAATTCGATGTCGAGATTTTGATGGATCTTCACGTTTTGAGGTCCCCTGAATCCAAAAAAGTGGTTTTCGCGACATGGTCTGTCTGTCGGTGTGTGTGTGTGTGTGTGTGTTCAATTTTAAGCGTGAAGGAATTGAGCTATGAGGCTGAAATTTTATATTTAAGTTAAACACCCCCTGGGACCGGAAAAATAAGCTTTTGACCAAAATCGACCAAAGAGTACTAGTACTTTACTGATGTACTTTTTCAGTTTTTTTTCGATTTTCTCAAAATTCCCTCCAACGATTTTTTTTTTAATTCAAAAATCAATTATTTTTTAGATGCTCTTTAAAATGTATATTCTCATTTTGCAATTGAAATCTTCTGAAGACCACTTTACTCTTGTATTTCATAGGGAAGATAGGAGAAATGGTTGCCATGGTAACAAAATATAAATATTTTCCCATACTTATAAATTTTACATCTGAATTCAAATGTTCCGTACTGTCGGAAACTAAATATATGTCGACACAAAAAATCTGGTGTGACAAGCACAGTACACAACTTTCGATTACCGAAGGTAAGAGAAAGTTGTGTGCTGTGCGCCAGTCACACCAGATTTTTTTTTTTAACACTCACACTTTTTTTCTCATTCACATTCACACAGTCTTAGGCCATTTAAGACTTTGACATTAACCGTTATTATTTATAATATCTATTGGGAGTCCAGGCATTTTTATTTAAGCCATTTGGTATCCAAATGGCTTAAATAAAATTATCGGACTGCCTGGGGTCTGAACCCGCGACGTTCGGTATAGAAGGTAGGCACGCTACCAACTAGACCAAGCCCGGGTACAATATGCTAACTTAAACGAAGCTTATTTAAAGTCTATTTGAGCATGCATCATTTTCAAACAAAACTCTAATTAATTAATAATATTAATATTTTTCCTAATTAATGAAAAATATCTGGTGTGACTGGTCGCACAACACACCAGATTTTTTTTTGTGTCGATAAAATAAAAAAAATTTTCAATAAAAATTAATTTCAAATTTAAATAACAAAATTTTTTCCTTTTATCTCTTTTTTTTAAATAAATTATTTATTGTATATTATTTCTTATTTTCGAGCAGATCTCTCCCTGACTTACCACCCCCCAGTCATCCACACTCGACTGATACTGTTTGACGTTTTAAAGAGCATCTAAAAAATAATTGATTTTTGAATTTTAATCAAAATCGTTGGTGCCGATAATGAGATAATCGAAAAAAAAAAAAAACTGAAAAACTAGCTACTTGAACTCAAAGTCATTTTAACACTTGCAAGACATTGGGAACAAAAGAAGGCGGGCTTTGCGGCTAGTTATTAATAAAAATCCAAATACACAATATCATCTAAATTTTTTTACTTTCTTTTACCTCTATATATATGTTAATATATAGAGAGAGAAAGTATTGGATTCATGTCAAAAATTCGATGGCCCCCCTCGCTCCAACGATTTTGATTAAAATTCAAAAATCAAATATTTTTTTAGATGCTCTTTAAAATGCATCATGTTTAAAATGTATATTCTCATTTTGCCATTGAAAACATCTGAAGACCACTTTACTCTTGTACTCCATAGGAAAGATAGGAGAAATGGTTGACATGATAACAAAATATAAATATTTTCCCATACTTATAAATTTTACATCTTGAATTCTAATATATCGGGGGAAACTAAATATATGTCGACACAAAAAATCTGGTGTGACAAGCACAGTACGCAACTTTCGATTACCGAAGGTAAGAGAAAGTTGTGTGCTGTGCGACCAGTCACACCACATTTTTTTTTTTTAAATATCAACCTTGATTACACATTACTACTCTATTTAAGAAACATTTCCTTATTTATTTATTTATTTATCTATTCATTGTTGATAGAAAAAGACAAGAAAAAAAAAAGATAATTTTGTAATCAATAAATAAATAAATATTAAGAAACCGAATTTTATCAGATATTGCCCTCTCTGTCTCTTTCATGTTTTGAATTTTTAAATTAATATTTTATAAATGCGAAGAATCAGCGAGTTATAATTGTGTTAGTGGAACACGAACAAATGATTTCGATGTTGTCGATCATCCGGAAGTAAATTTTAATTCAATTAATCACAAAAATCTGGCGTGACTGGTCGCACAGCACACAATTTTCTCTTATCTTCGGCAATCGAAGATTATCACACCAGATTTTTTTGTGTCGAGATATATTTAGTAGCCCATAGTTTCAAACTTTTTAAGGTTGTTCGGACATTAAAGCACTTTATTAGATTAAAAGCTAATTTTTTAATATGTTATTAATCACTATCACATACGTATAAAATAAAATTTTGAAGCAGATCTGACCCAGGGTTATCGTGTAATTAATTTTTAAAAAATCGAAATTTAACATGTAGTCTATGGGTAATATCGACGAAACGCACACATATCGAATTATATAGCCACCTCTGCAATAGGTAAAAAAAACAAAAAACTTACATTTTTATCAATTCACTTCCAAGGAATCCGTTAAACATAAAATCAAAAGTTTCTGCAGAAATCTTTTAAAGATATTTTAACAAGAAAGTCAAAAAATTCTCCGAAATGACAGTCGCTAATATTTAAAAATGAGACTCAGACCAGTCCGGCAACGTCGCATAACATAATTGTCTTTTCTCGCTGTCAGTTACATTTTTTTTTCCATTTTACGATATTTTTTCTCGCAAATCGTCCATTGTGTTTAAACTGATTTGCATTAATCATTGTAATATATTAAATAAAATAAAATTGAAGGCTTTTAAGATTTAAAATAGATAGTTGATGAATGCAATGTTGCCAGTTCTATATTACGTGAAAAACTGCTCAAGTCAAAAGTCATTCATTTATTATTTTTGGTAATTAAATTATTAACTTAATACAATTACAAACTATGATAGGCCACGACTAAATTATAATAAGGAATTTTGGCATTCAAATTTTTAATTTTATTAAAAAAAAATTTAGATTCTATTATGACTTACGGGGTACTATCCGAACAACCTTAAATGTTGACTGCTTGAAATTTTTCGAAATTTTGATCTCATATTTGGATATTTTATATACAATAAAGAATCCTAAATAAATACAAAATTTCATAAGAATTTTTTTTAATGGGCCTCTTTTGAATGGGAATTAACATGCAAATCCCCATATGGGGATTTAACATTGGCTCTATGATAAAAGTGTAAAATGGCTGTTATTTATTAATCTTAAGGAAGGTAGATGAACAGCCAGGAAAATAAAAAACTATTTTAATTTCTTTTGATCGTCGTTTCGGACGCCAATCGCGTCCTTCTTCGGGACCAAAGATTGTTAAAAAAACACAAATGGATTTTGTTGTGGAATATATAGAATATTTGAACAAAAATAACGGACAGAGAGCCATTCTCGTACACAAAAAGATGCCTTTGTCAATATTGTTCAAATATTTTATACATGCCACAACAAAATCCATGTGTGCTTTTTAACAATCTTTCGTCCCGAAAAAGGACGCGATTGGCGTCCGAAACGTCGACCAAAAGAAATTAAAATAGTTTTTTATTCTCCTGGCTACTGATCTACCTTCCTTAAGATTGGCTCTATGGAAGGAAGAGCCGGAAAGTGAATTTGAAAAATCTGAAATACTACATCCGTAAAGTGTCGACTACTTCAAACAATTTTTACGGAAAATTTTACTGACATACATTTTAAAGAGCATCTAAAAAAAAAAACAGTTGATTTAAATGAATTTTAATCAAAATCGAAAGAACTGAAAAAGTACTAGGCCTTTTTGGCCGATTTTGATCAAAAGAAGACAGACATTAACGAATTACCTCCAGGGGTTGGAATTTTATATATTTATTTCTAATTAGAAACAAACAAACAAACAAACGCAAATGTTATTTGCAAATCATGAATGGCGACAGCCCGAGGGAGAGAGAGATTTGCCAATATTCCAATATTTGTGTAACCCTCTGCAACCGTTGAGCAAATATCCTCTCTCTCTCCGCTCGCGTCTTGTGAGAGAACAAGAGAGAGAGAGAGAGGGGGGCGGGGGATTCTATTGTTTTTTTTTTCTCAAACAGAGAGAGAGAATCTGTTTCTCTCACTAGGTCACTCTTCAAGATTAAACACACTGATATCAAAGGAGGTGTTTTACTAAAAACAAAAATTGTATTTCTTTTTTTTTTTTTTAGGAATTTCACAATAATACAAACGTCATAAAAATTAATCTTACTGTTGTTCTGATAGTACCCCGTAAGTCATAATAGAATCTAAATTTTTTGTTTTAATAAAATTAAAAATTTGAATGCCAAAATTCCTTATTATAATTTAGTCTTGACCTATCAGAGTTTATAATTGTATCAAGTTAATAATTTAATTACTAAAAATAATAAATGAATGACTTTTGACTAGAGTAGTATTTCACGTAATATAGATCTGGCAACATTGCATTCATCAACTATCTATTTTAAATCTTAAACGCCTTCAATTTTATTTTATTTAATATATTACAATGATTAATGCAAATCAGTTTAAACACAATGGACGATTTGCGAGAAAAAATATCGTCAAATGGAAAAAAAAAATGTAACTGACAGCGAGAAAAGAGGATTATTTTATGCGACGTTGCCACACTTGTCTGAGTCTCATTTTTAAATATTGGCGACTGTCATTTTAGATAATTTTTTGACTTTCTTGTTAAAATATCTTTAAAAGATTTCGGCAGAAACTTTTGATTTTATGTTTAACGTATTCATCGGAAGTGAATTGATAAAATATAAGTTTTTCGTTTTTTTACCCATTGCAGAGGTGGCTATATAATTCGAAATGTGTGCGTTTCGTCGATATTACCCATAGACTATATGTTAAATTTCATCGTACTGCCTGGGGTCCGAACCCGCGACGTTTGGTATACGAGATTAGCACGCTAACCTCTACACCAAGCCCCGAGGGCTGTTTATAAATTTTATTACATCTTGAATTCTAATATATCGGCGGAAACTAAATATATGTTGACACGAAAAATCTGGTGTGACAAGCACAGAATACAACTTTCGATTACCGAAGGTAAGAGAAAGTTGTGTGCTGTGCGACCAATCACACCAGATTTTATTTTTTAGGGACACAAAATTGAAAAAAAAAAAAGATTTTTTTTTTTTTCTTAATAAAAATAAAATCTTTTAATCTTCTTATTCAATTTAAATTTAAATAATATTTCCAGGAGATTTATTTTAATCTCTATTAAGGGTTATGCGTCATAGGAGAAATTGAAACTCTTAAAATCTCTATCTATAATTACGATGGATTTAAAGAACAAAAAAATCGAATTAATAAAATGTATATAATTATTAGAATATCTTAATTTTTAATTCTAACATAAACTCTTAAACTACTTGACCAATTCTTATTTGCCGATTTTTTTTTTCAACGTAGGCCCGCCCTATCTATTTTGATTCTTATTAACAAGACCTATTCTAATCAGGGGCGTATATAGAAATTTTTCCCGGGAGGAAGCCCGAGCTCATATTTAATATTCTCCCCCCCCCTCCATAAACAAAAATATTTTTAAAAATACCGGATATAGGCTACCTCAGCCCGGGCCATCCTCTCAAAGACAAATTTTTATTAAATAACGAAATTTTTTTTTTTTTTTTTTTTTACAGACAAACTTTTTTTTACTTTCTTCCACATCCAGCGGAAAATTATTTTTCCCCTCCGTGAAAATCATTTTGCCTTTTTTAAAGTGAAACTTTATTTTTATCGACACAAATTTTTTCGCTCTTCTATCAGCATGTCACGTTACATGTCGTGACGTCACCAACGAATCGACCAGATTTCTTTGCATTGACTCCGAAACTACTGGTCCGATTTTCATGGTGTTTTTTTTTAATGGGTAGAAAATTATCCAGGGGTGGTTTTAGGATATCATTATATCAAATTAGGGGTAGGGAACCCCCCTTATCAGGGGTTCACAAATCACTCACCCGATTTGAATAAAATTTAAAATGACGCTTCTCTATAGTGTAAGTAATTGAAAAATGCTATTTCAGGCCTCAGAAAGTTCTATCGGACCTACCAGGGGGACCTCCCCCCCTAAAATTTATTTTTCTCTCGATTTTAATAAAATTTAAAATGACGCTTCTCTATGGTGTAATGCTATTTCAGACCTCAGAATGTTCTATCGGACCCACCAAAATTTAAAATGAAATTATAAAAAAATAATTGTCACATGATCTCGATATGTTTTGGTGAATATTTATTCTAAATTTGGTTTTTAAAATAATATCCAATAAAATAGAAAGAGAAAATGGAAGATTATTTTAAAATTTTAGAAATTTGGCTTTAATAAAAAAAATTTCGACATTTTTGTCTTTGTTTTATTTAAATTCTAATTATTTATTTAAAATTATATGAATTTGTGTTTTTACTTAGAAATGTTTAGAATATTTTACATTTCTAGTTTAATAAATTATAGTATCATTAAGATAGATTAGAACAGGGCTTGTTTAAGAAGAAACAAAATGTTGTTGACGGGCAATATATTTATATTGAAATCTGGCTAACCGGAATATTGAACCCGGAATCTCCACCCTACACACGTGACATCCGTCTCCTTAAGCACAGTATTTAGTCAAATATGAAGTTTACGGTGTATTAATTTTGCATTTCTTTTAATTATAATGGCTGGTTAAATAAATCAAATCAATTTCTACGTTAGAAACGGTGGTTTTTGGGTGTGTTGCCTTTGTGTGTCCTCAATCTGTCCATCATTATATGATCAAGATGAGACAAGACAGTCAGACAGTCAGACAGACAGATATGCTAGAGAGAGAGAGAGAGAGAGAGAGAGAGAGACAGAGTTGACAAATGTCATTCAGATTCACCAGAGCAAAAAAGAAAGAGAGAAAAGAGGGAGGCTGCATGCTCTGTTTTCTAAAAGACGAGACGCGACTAAAAAGCCATCAAAAGGCCTTTTTGGCGGAACAGAAAACACTCTCTCTCTATATCTATCTATCCATGCATCCATCTTGCAGTGATATTTATTTGAGCGCCCCTTTGATATCTAATCGTTCTAAATGGGGGATTAGAATTTTGAAGAAAATCAAAGAATATCCCCACCAAAGAGTAATAAAAAATTCTGGTGTGACTGGTTGGTAATTGAAAGTTGTGTTCTGTGCTTGTCACTCCAGATTTTTTCTGTCGACATGTATTTAGTTTTTTTTTTTTTTTTTTTTTAAACATTCACACTTTTTTCTCATTCACACACACATTCACACAGTCTTTTCGGCAACTCAGGCCATTTAAGACTTTAGACGATAACCGTTGTAATTAATATATATATATTGGGGGTTCAGGCATTTCTATTTAAGCCATCTGGTATCCAAATGGCTTAAATAAAATCATTGGACTGCCTGGGTCCGAACCCGCGACGTTTGGTATAGGAGGTAGGCACGCTACCTACTACGCCAAACTCGGGGAGCGACATGTATTTAGTTCCCGAAAGTACGGAACTTATGAATTCAGATGTAAAATTTATAAGTATGGGAAAATATTTATATTTTGTTACCATGGAAACCCTTTCTCCTATCTTCCCAATGAAATACAAGAGTAAAGTGGTCTTCAGAAGATTTCAATGGCAAAATGAGAATATACATTTTAAAGAGCATCTAAAAAATAATTGATTTTTGAATTTTAATCAAAATCTTTGGAGCGAATTTCGAGAAAATCGAAAAAAAACTGAAAAAGTACATTAGTAAAGTACTAGTACTCTTTGGCCGATTTTGATTAAAAGCTTATTTTTCCGGTCCCGGGGGGTGTTTAACTTAAATATAAAATTTCAACCTCGTAGCTCAATTCCTTCATGCTTAAATTTGAACACACACACGGACAGACAGACCATGTCGCGAAAACCACTTTTTTGGATTCAGGGGACCTCAAAACGTAAAGATCCATCAAAATATCGACATTGAATTTTTGACATGAATCCAATACTTTCTCTCTATAGCCTATATGAGTCGTCGATTTCCAAAAGTTTCTAGTTGCATCGGGAACAAATTTTCAGGAAACGAGAAAAACCTGTATTTTATTAAACTCGAGTTAATTTATGACTGTTATGTTTATAAAATCTGTAAATAGATTAGGACAGGGGCGTATATAGAAATTTTTTTCGTGTGCCGCCCGCGGAACATTTTCTCTTGCGCGGAACTAAAATTTTTTACCGTCCGAAAAAATATTTTTTTCTTTTTTTTTTTTTAGAGACGCTAAATTTTTGCCGCCCGCGGTACCATCCGTGGAATCAAAATTTTTCATGTGCCGTTCGCGGAACATTTCCTTTTTTGTGGAGCCTACATTTTCGCGCTACGGGGCCGCGCAAACATTTCGGGGGGTGGGGGCCCGGGCCCCCTCGGCCCCCCTTATATACGCCTCTGGATTCGGAACACAATTTATAAGGACTTAGGTCGGTATTATTTTCTATATAGCAGTAATAAACTGTTTTAATATTCAACTAGGCACTTTTGGAAAAGTTTTTTGTAATTAGCGAGTTTTGGCACTCTAAATGCAAATGGTCAGCATCAATCAACATAGTAAAACAAAAAGAAAATTCCATAAAAGTAGCAGGTTAGCCAACAATATTCTTTATTAAAAAGAGTAGAAATATAGGTCTGCACTATAAAAATGTCCCCCAGTTTATTAAAATATAAGCTTGTTGGAAGAGCTATTAGCAAGTTTTGGAAATGACTTCATCAAAGTCGCCATCTTAGATGTTAGCAAGCAAGTAGTTTTGGAACAATACTTGTTTGTTTGCAACAAGACAGTGTTTTGGAAATGGAATGAAATGCAACTAGGCCCGGTTTGAATTTGTACTTCAGTATTTTTTTTAAATAAGATTTATCAACTTTTTTCAAAGGAAAACTATTTTCAAATGTGCATTTCAGTTGTGCCAACAACATTCAATTAAAATCTCAACAAATTTTGTCAATTAAGCACTTTTGGAAATGGACGACTCATATATGGGTGATTCTTTTACAAACCGAACACTTTCTGATCGACACACGTTTTTGATTTGGCTGAAATTTTTTTATATCGAAAAAAAAAGATAGCCATCTTCGAGGATTTTCTTTTTTCTTTAATATTTTGGGAAATATCGAGGGTCGAAAATGTGCAAATTTGATGATTTTTCGGCTTAGACGCTCACTTTTAAAAATTCATAACTCTGGTTCTATTTCAGCTAGAAAAAAACTTTTTTACCATTTTAAAGCTAAAAGAGTGAACTTTAAGAAAAAAATTGTTCCATTATTAAAGATTTCACATTGTTATCAACAATTGAAATCTTTAAATCGATTTATAACAATGGGGCCCCACATGTATCACCTTTTTATTATGACCATCGCATTCTACGTCAAATTTTATGCCAATAACGGTTCTTTAATCGATGGGGAAACAATTAGTACTATACTATTGAAAAAAAATGAAATAATCTAGTACGATACGTCATATCAGCGCGCCGGTTCTACCAAAATTTATCAAAGATTTTTTCTTGCCCTTTACCGTTTTTATGTTTTATAGTAGCAGTGGCGGATTCAGACTAGTTTCTCGGAGGGGGTAATCTGGTGTGACTGATCGCACAGCGCACAATTTTGATAATTCTTGGTAGAACCGGCGCGCTGATATGACGTATCGCACTAGATTATTTCATGTTTTTTCAATAGTATAGTACTAATTGTTTCTCCATCGATTAAAAAACCGTTATCGGCATAAAATTTGACGTAGAATGCGATGGTTATAATAAAAATGCAATACATTTGGGGCCCCCATTGTTAAAAATCGATTTAAAGATTTCAATTGTTGATAACAATGTGAAATCTTTAATAAATTTTAGTGGAATAATTTTTTTCTTAAAGTTCACTCTTTTAGCTTTAAAATGGTAAAAAAGTTTTTTTCTAGCTCAAATAGAACCAGAGTTATGAATTTTTAAAAGTGAGCGTCTAAGCAGAAAATCATCAAATTTTCACATTTTCGACCCTCGATATTTCCCAAAATATTAAAGAAAAAAGAAAATCCTCGCGGATGGCTATCTTTTTTTTCGTTATAGAACCCGTAAAAAAATTTTTAGCCAAATCTAAAACGTGTGTCGGTCAGAAAGTGTTCGGTTTGTAAAATAATCACCTATATACATATATAGGTAAGAGAAAGTAACAAACAAACGTGCATTGCTCATTTAATACTATTAGATTCCATAATCAATCTAGTGATAGATTTCAATATGAATAAACTCTCTTTTGTTGTTGTTGAGATGAGAGAGTTGATTGAAAATGAAAAACTGGATTTACAAGTTCTAAGCAATAAATAAATAAATAAACATTTATTATTATTTTTTTTTTAGATTCTCTGATAATTCATTTTTTGTTAAGGCCGTCATCATCATCATCATCATCATCATCATCATCAAGAAGAAGAAAGTAAAAAGAGAGTTTCTTCTTCTTCTTATGTGTTTATTTATTTATTTATTTTTTATATATATATATATATATTTGTTGCTTTCCCATTCAAGACGGTGTGACATTTTAATTTGTCGCTGGTGTGACAAGTGAGTGGTGTGCGCATCAGACACAGACAAATAACAAACACTCCACCGGCTGTTTAATAACCTGTGAAGAGAGAGAGAAAAAGAGAGAAGAGACACTCACTCTATTTGCAATCATTGCCGATCTTTCACAACGGGGTTTTTTTTTTTCTTTATGGAAATTTTTATTATTTTCGACTAACGTTGAATTTTCAAAATTTATCATCTTCTTAGATAATGCCGCATATGATATATGGTACTAAAAGATAGAACTGATTTAATGCGCCATTGCCTTTTTTCTTTTTTAAAGCGTTTATTCATTGTGTTAATTTCTTTTTTTCTACTGTGTGTCAAAGACCAAATATCGAGTTTTGAGAAAATCATGAGAAAATCAACATTAAAGTTTTTCTGATTTAAATTGTTTTGATAAGATTATATATCATTTTTTTTTTTGTCAATTGTGCAAGTAAATACTGTAATTATGGCAGATATTCATAAATTATCCCTAAAAATACGACTAATTTAGAGAAAAACAATAAAATATAAAAATTGCAAAATTCTCAAAGTCCAATTATAATTGTAAAAATGCTTCAAAGTCCCTTGACACATGATTGCAAATTAATCTATGCACTATTTATATTAATAAAATAATTTTAGGTTATAATTCAAAAATTAAAACGGAGTTATTATTAAAGTTCTTTTATGGTTATATTTAATGCTAGAAGCATAGAAACTTTTTATCAAAATTACATTAATCAATTTTAAATAGTATTAATATTTTAAAATTAAATACAAAGTGATAACAAAATTTTCACATCAATTAATTCCTGAATGGAAGTGAACATGGCAACAGTAAATCAAAGTTATAATGAAATTGACTTAATATTATTTATTTTGTTGTCTTTTCGAAATCGCTTTGATCCTCATCTTCATTATCAGGAATAATATCAAAAAATTAAATTTTGACATCTACGAATTCATTTCTCATTTTTCAAAAAAAATGGATTTTGGTTTATTTAAGGTAAACAATATATAATATTATAGGTTAAATAACTTTTTAATGGTTGTTAACATCATAAAAAACAACGTGTTAGGTACATAAATCATTTTTGCAAAATGAAAATCCTGCATTGAAATATTGTCAAAAAAATTTTAAGCTTTTAAATTAAATATAAATTTTTTTAGGACATATTTCATAAAAAATATTATTAATTATAGCATTTGAAACAATATTCCGGGCTTAGCTCAATTTTGAATTTTTTTGGCGTTGACACACCATTGCATAACAGGGTCCATATAACATTAATAAAAAGCATATTTGAGAATGCAAGCGTTTTTGAGACACCCCAGCTGGAGGAGTGAAGGGCGATGTCATGTCATATCACCAAATTGTTTACAACTCTCCTGGAATATATCTTTAAGAGGATCGATAAACTTGGGTATCTAGAAATAAACTAAGTCACCTAAGATTCTTCTACGACATTGTTCTGGTTGCTGATTGTTTCAGCTCTGCCAAAGTGATGCTGCAAAATCTCAACAAAGCATCATGCCTTGTTTGTCCTAAGATTAACTCTAATAAAACCTGGTGTTGAGTGAGCAAATTTGCTTGGATAGAACACTAATAGAACATATTAGTTCCTATAAATATCTAGGCCCCGAAATCCGAATCGGAAGAGACAACCAAACTTTCCTGGGCGGCTTTTGGGAAACTGCGGCATTCCGCAGAAATTCCAAACTGTTTGAAGAGAAATGTCTTCGATAGCTGCATACTGCATATGGCGCGGAAACATTGATTCTAACAAAAAAATAAGATCTGCGTAGCGCAAAGAGCAATGGAAAGGTCAATCAATGCTAGGGGTAAGATTAAAAGATAGAATTTCAAACAAAATCTTAAGGAAAAGGTCAGGAATTGCAGATGCAGTGGAAAGAATAGCGACCTTAAAATGGAATTGGGCAGGCCATCTCGCAAGAACACAGATGGACGAAGAAAATTCTGGATTGGAGACCCCGTCAAGAAGCCTATCGAAGCATCCAACCAGGTGGTCTGATGATTTAACGAGTGGCAAGGCAAGGCACAGAACCGAGAAGAGTGGAAACGTCTAAGGGAGGCCTATGTCCAAAACTACGGACGATAGAGGCTGTTTGATGATGATGATGATGATGTAAGGGAAAGAGAATAAGGTCCGTTCAATAAGCCCTTATAAAATCCACAAGATTGCGCTCGTAGCGTCGACATTTGTTTGTTTTTATTGAGCATACCCACTAGACAGCTGACAAAAGTTATATCCACCACATAGTGCCATTTGAAGGGATCGGACGAATATAGTGCCAACCCACAAATATATATATAGTTCTGAGATATTTCAATTTTTACTTTCTCTTACCTATGTATATATGTAATATATATATAGAGAGAAAGTATTGGATTCATGTCAAAAATTCGATGTCGAGATTTTGATGGATCTTCACGTTTTGAGGTCCCCTGAATCCAAAAAAGTGGTTTTCGCGACATGGTCTGTCTGTGTGTGTGTGGGTGTGTGGGTGTGTGTGTGTTCAATTTTAAGCATGAAGGAATTGAGCTACGAGGTTGAAATTTTATATTTAACTTAAACACCACCCGGGACCGGAAAAATAAGCTTTTAATCAAAATCGGCCAAAGAGTACTAGTACTTTACTGATGTACTTTTTCAGTTTTTTTCGATTTTCTCTAAATTCGCTCCAACGATTTTTTTTAAAATTCAAAAATCAATTATTTTTTAGATGCTCTTTAAAATGTATATTCTTATTTTGTGATTGAAATCTTCTGAAGACCACTTTACTCTTGTATTTCATAGGGAAGATAGGAGAAATGGTTGCCATGGTAACAAAATATAAATATTTTCCCATACTTATAAATTTTACATCTGAATTCATATGTTCCGTACTGTCGGGAACTAAATATATGTCGACACAAAAAATCTGGTGTGACAAGCACAGTACACAACTTTCGATTACCGAAGGTAAGAGAAAGTTGTGTGCTGTGCGCCAGTCACACCAGATTTTTAAACTTTGTAAATAAACAGAAACCAATAGGAATTTTGATTGTTTGCTACACGGTCAGAGCACTCTAATGGCAATACCAGGCTGAGAAACAAATTTTACAAATAGTACAGACTTTTTTTATGCACAATTGATGGTGCTGAAAAGTCGGGTTTGTCATTCGGACTGCCTGGAATCCGAACCCGCGACCCTTAGTATACAAGGCCATCACACCAAGCCCGAGGGCAATAAAAGTTTAAACATTTCCAGAAAAAAAAACCTGGTGTGACAAGCACAGAACACAACTTTCGATTGCCTCTGGGTCTTAGCTAGTTAACTATGGTCTGGGCTCTTATTTACTCATATCGCTAAGACTCGAAACTCATAGTCAACAGGCTCATCAGAGGGATAGCTAATTAATTATAATTGAAGCAGCCACATTTATTGAATAATTTTTCTCGACGTTTAATTTGAGGGTTGGGGTAATTGACCCCATTTAATGAAATTTCTTCTTTTTTTTTATAAATATTTTTTTCTCTTTATCATGATAAGAAGGACACACATGGCAAATAGATAGACAGACACATGGCGTGACAAATCTTCCCCCCTCCCCCCCCACTAACATTGTCACTTGTTGTTGTTGTTGCTATTTTTACACACAATTTAGAACAAAATATCCACTTTCATTGAATTTACTTTTTAATGACTTGTATTTCATTTATAAATAAAATAAAGAAACCGTAAAGATCCTTAACCCGCGACTCGCGAAAGTCTTTTATATGTGACCATCATCAGATATATCTCGATATATTCTATGAAATAACGAAGTTTGAAATCTTGAAACGCAATTTTTTTACTTTTATTTTATACGAATAACTTCTGAAGTACGGAGAACGGATTGTCATGGAATTTGCTCCACGCTGAGGCTATCGTCGTAATTATTATGTCTGAGTTTTAAAAGATTTGATTCAGAGATAGCTGAGAAAACCGTGGCTTGTGATAAAATTTAACGCTGATTTTTACCGCTCCCTGCGGTCCGATTCACTTCTCATTTTAATATCTTCTTAGGCCCTCTTAGGACTACAAATTTGCCAAACATCATCCTAATTCGATGAATGGTTCCAGAGATATAGGCATAAAAGCACATCTTTAATGTAATATAAATTACATTTATACACTGTAATAAAAAGAAATATGAATTTTCAATCATTTTTCATATACTTTAGTGATTTAATATTAATATACCCAGGATATGAAATAAAATTAATATAAAAGTTTATGAACAAATTACCAACTTTTAAACTTATCTTTTTCTTTGTGTGCCGCCAAATTTTGAAATCGTTAAAAGTGTACCGCGACAAGTTGAGAATCACTGGTCTAAACGTTCTCAAATAACTCGACTACCTCAAGGAATTTTTATTAATATTATTTTATAATTATTTTAAGGAAACTTGAAATTATTCTTTTAAAAATTTATTTTACAAATCTAAATTTATTAAATTCTGGTTTGAAATTCGCTCTATAAACTATTTAAATATTTATGAAGTCATACTAATCAATGGACCAAGCCTGGACCCACACTTGGTCGAATGGTTAATTGACCCACGGGCAAATTAAATAGCTTAAAAAAGTCATATCACTATAACAACCGTGTACGAGAGCGTAAAGGCATTGAACAAATGAAGAACAAAACCAAAAAGCTCGAGTTCAAATCTCTGGAGGAATAATTTTTTTTTTTTTTTCCTCCCTAGATTTTTGTTCCCCCGAGGCTTGGATCGACCATCCATTTTTTGTTTTCTAACAACTCTGGTTTTTCGTTGAGCCAACCTTGGTTTTTTGTTTCCCAAGGCTGGGTACATTGTTATCATCCCAAGGCTTGCCCCAAACCCCGCCCAATACTAGGGACGATAGGTCCAAGCCTTACCCAATTGTGTATTACTACCAGGGGTTCTGTCAAAACTAATTTTTAATATTAATCATCTTATTTAAATTATTTTTAAGTTGAATTGATGACAAAATAAAATATTTTTTCAAAATTTCTATTGCTGAGTAGTTATAGCTAGGGATACGGTATCGGAAAAAAGTATCGATACTTGTACTTGGTATCGTATCGAAAGGAAAGTATCGATACCAGAAAGTATCGGATGAAAAGTATCGATACCAGTTGGTATCGAGTGTTTTTTAAAGTATGAGTATTTTTCCTCTTTTTTTAAGTTTTTTTCGGCATCTTAGGCTCCTGACGTCGTTCAAAGGGCCCAACGGAAGATCAATGGGGTATACTGGTGTTTAAAAAAATCTTGAAAATTCAAAATAAGAACCGTTTTAGAGCACATTTTCTATTAAAAATTTTTTTTTCCTCAATATATCTAAAACTGTGCCTGATGGAAAAATTCTAACTACATATCTGAATTCACTATAAAAAAATGTACTAAATTCACTATTCAGATTTCTTGTGAAGAAAACCTTGTCGACCAGTATTTTTTTTTATTAGTTTATATATTGGCCTTTCTATGTAATATTTGCGCACTTTTATTTAGTAAGCCCCGATTTGGGCGTAGTATGTAGCGCGCCTACCCCTATACCAAACGCGCTGCGGGTTCGAGACCCCAGGCAGTCCGATGATTTTATTTAAGCTTTCATTTGGATACCAGATGGCTTAAATAGAAATGCCTGAACCCATAATAGATAATATATATTACAACGGTTATCGTCAAAGTTAAATGGCCTAAGTTGCCGAAAAGACTGTGTGAAGTGTGTGTGGTAGTGTGAGTGTGAATGAGAAAAAGTGTGGATGTTTTAAAAAAATAAAAAAAAAAAAAAAAATTTAGTAAATACAGTTTGCAATAATACAAAAAAAATTAAATTAGAAATTTAATGTTATTAAATGAAAAGGGTTTTTTATTAAAAAGTATCAAATTTTCCATTATTAATAAATAATTATAAGGAATATGATGGAATAAAGTCTATCCCACAAATATCGACCTTTTGCTATATATATCAACTTGCTATTTATATCAAAGAGAAAAGAATATGGGATATTCTTTGGCAGAATCGCAATTAAAATATTTATATAACGTTTAAAGTCTGTCTATATGGCTTAAGATGGTGAAAAAACTTAAAAAAAAAATTGTTTTTGAATGAGTACTACTCATTCGATACCGGC
>JAKCPI010018429.1:0-20796 GCA_023213315.1 Euborellia annulipes
AAAATACTAGTATTTTACTGATGTACTTTTTCAGTTTTTTTTCGATTTTCTCAAATTTCGCTCCAAAGATTTTGATTAAAATTCAAAAAAATCAATTATTTTTTTAGATGTTCTTTTAAATGTATATTCTCATTTTGCTCTCAAAATTGTTTGAAGCACACTTTACTCTTGAACTTCATAGGAAGTATAGGAGAAATGGTTCCCATGGTGACAAAAGATGAATATTTACCCATATTTATAAATTTTACATCTTGAATTCTAATATTAGAAGGCGGAAACTAAATATATGTCGACTCAAAAAAATCTGGCGTGACAAGCACAGTCACACCAGATTTTTAACATATCAACAAACCTAATATTTGCACTTATTTGGAATTTCGTTGGTGAAATTCTTCTAGAGCTATTGATTTTTTTTTTTTTCTATTTAGAAAATTATCTTAAAAATAGCCTCTCCACTCTTTCGTGCTTACGAATAGGAGGGATAAAGCCCCTAATTAAACACCGCCCCCCCCTCCCCCTCTTCCTTCCTTTACGATCTTCAACTTTTAATTAATTAGTCGTTGAATGAAATTAATTATTTGTTTATTTAAAACTCTAATATCCGTTTTTACTTTTTTTTTTTTTTTTGCATTTAAAATTAATTATACAACTCTTGTGGCTAATTTCAGAGTAGCAAGATGTCCGTGTAGTGTGTGTGTGTGTGTGTGGTTAAATATTTAATAATTATTAGCACAAAAAACAACTTATAGAGTTGACTCTTTTACATAAAAAATAATTAGATAGTACACCCCCTCCCCCCTCCCCGTTGTCCTGGCTGGCGTTTATGCTAATGCCTTGGCTTTTTTATTTTGAAATTTCTATTTAATGTACAACGCCATTTTGCCTTTGAATTTGAATACTCTAATCAAATGGGGGGAGGGGGGGAGGGCTTTAACCAAGAATAGATGTTTTATAATAACAGAGAGGAGTATAAAGTTTGAGCAACAAATTTAGAACAAAAAAAAAATAACATATTCACTCCTAGGCTTATGTTATCTATTATTATAAAAATCTGGTGTGACAAGCACAGAACACAACTTTCGATTACCGAAGGTAAGAGAAAATTGTGTGCTGTGCGATCAGTCACACCAGATTTTTTGTGTCGACATATATTTAGTTCCACCGATATATATTATTAGAATTCAAGATGTAAACATGGGAAAATATTTATATTTTGTTACCATGGCAACCATTTCTCCTATCTTTCCTATGAAGTACAATAGTAAAGTGGTCTTCAGAAAATTTCAATGGAAAAATGAAAATATACATTTTAAAGAGAATGTAAATTTTAATCAAAATCGTTGAAGCAAATCGAAAAACTGAAAAATTACATCATTAAAGTACTAGTAGTCTTTGATTAAAAGCTTATTTTCACGCCCTAGGGGGGTGTCTAACTAAGGGCGGATCCAGAGGTGTTTCTCGGGGGGAGGGGGTAATCTGGTGTGACTCGTCGCACAGCACTCTATTTTTTTTTAATTTCAGTAATTTAAAGGCGCATTCTGTACTTGTTTCCCAGAATATAAATACAAATCAAATTTTTAAGTATTAATTTTTAAAATTGTTTACACGAAAAATAAATTTTATTTCGAAAAAAAGTATTTTTTTTTCAAATCTCGGTGGGTGGGGGGGTAATTACCCCTTTACCCCCTTGTATCCGCCCTTGTGCCTAACTTAAATATAAAATTTCAACCTCCTAGCTTATTTCCTTCTTGCTTTAAATTGAACACACACACACGCAGACAGACCATGTCGCGAAAACCACTTTTTTGGATTCAGGGGACCTCAAAACGTGTATATCCATCAAAATCTCGACATCGAATTTTTGACATGAATCCAATACTTTCTCTCTATATATATATTACATATATACATAGGTAAGAGAAAGTAAAAAGGAAAAATAAGAGACTAACTTTTGGCCTTCCCCATATAGCAAAATCTCAACTTTGAGCCTCTGCCATTCTGTTTGGGTCTGGAATTCTTTTTTTGAATTTGTGCTCAATATATATAAAAAAAAAAAAAATTTGACTCCGAAATCTTAACAACCTTTTGAGATATTCGCCCAGAAAGAGAAAAGTTTCTCAAAAAAATTTTTTTTACGCCCCGATCTTGTATTAAGGATTAAAAATATTTCTTGATAATCGTCGTCTAAGGGACGGCTCGTCTATGTAAATGCAATGGGCCATCGGAATCTATAGGAATATCATCTAAATAGAAAGAAGTATTAAGAGTTTCTTTGCTTTTTCCTTGCTCGGCGACGAGTTGCTCCCGAAACTCTTAATATATTATAAAAATAATAGCCGCGCCGCCCGCCTTCGGCGGGCTTCGCGTCTAGCCAGGGGGCTACGCCCCCTGGACCCCCCAGACGCTGGCTCGGGCCCACCTGCGGCGGACCCTCGCCTTTCTTAAATATGAGAAACGGGCTGGCGTCTAGACAGGGGGCTACGCCCCCTGGACCCCCACCAGCTGGCTCGGGCCCGCCTGCGGCGGACCCTCGCCTTAAATATGAGAAACGGGCTGGCGTCTAGAACGGGGGCTACGCCCCCTGGACCCCCCACTAGCTGGCTCGGGCCCGCCTGCGGCGGACCCTCGCCTTAAATATGAGAAACGGGCTGGCGTCTAGACGGGGGGCTACGCCCCCCTGGACCCCCCAGCCGCTGGCTCGGGCCCGCCTGCGGCGGACCCTCTCCTTTTCTTAATTATAAAAAGAAAATTATTATTACTACGTATTCCAATCCAGTGCCTGCTTGAGGATTTGTTTACCTTCATAGAATACACAACTTCAAAGAATACTTGAATATTTCTCTATACATTTCCTATGGGAGAAATCGTAACTTTAAGAATTAATAACTCGAAAAGTTATAGGAATTTCGGGACCCGAGTATTTTTCCGGGACTCTCCATAACGTCCTTTATAAGACTGCAAAATTTCGTTTCAAAATTCGAACGGGAAGTTGGTCAAACAGAGCGTGACAGACGGACAGACAGACGGACGGACAGACAGACAGACAGACAGACGGACACTCCGCAATTATTATATAAGAAGATACTAATGGTATACGTTTCTGGCTTAAATACATCGAAAAGAGATAAGCAAGAAAAAAGTAAATCGAATCAATAAATAATTCTTCATAATTGTGGTTGATATACCAATTTCAATCAATTTCCATTTTGAATTCGATTTTCCTAAGGTGTTAAAGGCATATTGTTTTTGTTTTTTTGTTATCTGCGTCTGATTATAACCAATCGATCCGAGAGACTTCTCTAAAGGCTATTTATCAAGGCCATCCAAAGCTTTTTATCAGTAAAATAAGAAGAGAAAGAAAAAAAAAAAAAAAAAAACAAGCGTGACCGAAATGTCGTTGGTATCACGCAATAGAGTGACATTCATTCTTCATTCGCTCTTATCTCTTTTAAGAGATTTTATTTTTTGAATTAAGATAAGAGAAATTTTATTTTCAGCCCACACCCTCCCCCCCCCCCTGTACCTCCTTCATCGCACCTACCAGCTAGTACTGGTTCTCCCAAGGTGTTTTGAAGACAAATGATCAAAATATTAAAACCCAAATATTTAATATAGTAGTAATGTATCTGGTACATTGTTGTACCAGTTATACCATATATATATGGTATATATATGAATATTTTTAAATAAAGATATGTATGTTTTTAAAGCAAGGACTGAAGATGGAGTATAAATAAATCGAAACGTCGCGGCATTCGGAGTATTTTCTTTTAGTCTGCCTGAGCCCTTGCTCTCAACAAAAGGGTTTATTATTGCAGGGCTTTTTATTAGCGTTTATTCCTTATCTTCTCTTACAATATATTTATTATCTTCAGCTATTATTTTTTAATGAATCTCGCTAAACTTTAATGGATTAAATTAAATTTTAATAATCAAGATTTCTCTCTTGTGCTTGCTTATAAAGAATAGATTCATTTCCAGTAAGATAAAAAAAAGAAGAAGAAGATTCTTTTCTCTTTTAAAGTAATATTTATTTTGTTTCTTTTATCTTCTTCTCCAGAATCAACATATCCTTTTAACGTATTGTACATAGTATATTTTAAATTCTATAATTATAAAGAAAAGAAAGAGAGAAGGGGGTGGGGGGTGAAATATTGCTCTTTTATTTAAATTTCAATCAACTGCTCATTAATGAAAAAAAGAGCACTTTGAGAACAAGCGATTCAATTAAATATTCTTTTCAAATTTGCATTTCAAATTGCATCTTTTTTTTTTTTTTAATTCAATATTCTTTTAGAAGTTTAGAAAAAGGAAAAGTGAAATTAGGCCATCATTGATTTCTGGTAGTTTAAATAAAAAGTCAAAATGCTTACAATAGGTTGCTAGAATGTAGTTGGAGATTCGTTAAATGCTTTTCTTCCTTTAAACCATCCTCTAAAACTGTTTTTTGAAAGCTTAAAATTTGTAGACAACGAGCAAATAGAATATAAAATTCTGTGCTTGTCACACCAGATTTTTTTTTTTTTGTGTTGCGATATATTTAGTTTTTTTTTTTTTATTATTATCTTTATTGTATTTTCGTGCGTACACTTAGGCACTCCCCTGGGAAGTGAAAATAATGAAATAATCAAAGAGTATTAGTACTTTACTTTTGTAATTTTTCAGTTTTTTTTCGATTTGCTCCAACGATTTTGATTAAAATTCAAAAATCAATTATTTATTAAATGCTCTTTAAAATGTATATTCTCATTTTGTCCTTGAAATCTTTTGAAGCACACTTTACCCAGGGGGGTCAAACTCGGTTTGTTTACATTTTTTCCATTTTAAGAGAGTGACGTCATGGAGCTCCTCCTTTTGTAAAAAATCGTCCGAAACAAACAATTTTAGTATACATGACATATTATTAATAAAGCAGTAATAAATACCAGGGCCTAAATTAGTTTAGTCCGAAACTATACAATTTGCAAATAAAACAAAATGAATGTGAACTAGGTTATGTGCAGTCAACAATCGCTGCCAAATAAAAAAAATACAAGCAAGAAGGAGGAGCTTCATGACGTGGACCAATCAAAAGCTGTGACCGGAAAATTGTTTGTTTACTAGTTTCTGGCCAACCTGTGTATTTAAAGACCTTGACTTTACCCTTGTACTTCATAGGAAAAAATAGGAGAAATGGTTTCCATGGTAACAAAATATAAATATTTTTCCATCTTCTCGAATGTATAGTACGAATGTCGGAAACTAAATATATGTCGACACAAAAAATCTGGTGTGACAAGCACAGAACACAGCTTTCGATTACCGAAGGTAAGAGAAAGTTGTGTGCTGTGCGACCAGTCACACCAGATTGTTTGTTAATGAAAATTAAATACTCTAATAATAATAATAACAATAATAATAAACGTCTTTATTCTTCTTTTTAACATTTTACATAAAAAGAACTTGCCATACAGCCCTAAGACATCTTTCCCCTGGCCGGGTTGGCCGTCGTGGAGAGTCGCTTACAGGAAAAAAAAAACAACAAAAAAAGTATACAAAATCAAAAACAAACAGATCATCAAAAGAAGAAGAAAAAAATAAATAAATAAATAAACAAACAAAACAAAGGAATATATAATGAATTATTATAATTAAATGCCTCTTATTAGTTATTAAATTGACGGGTCAAAAAGTGTCTGTAATTCCACGCACTTTTACAGTATTTGATAAATCTGCTGATGTTAAATTAAATACTCTAAAAAGAAGGTATTTTTGTGAAACAAGAAAAGGACACTTGAGTGTTTGGAGCAGTGATAAAGGAGCCCCTATAAAAGACACTCAACTCACAGAGCTTATCTCTTTCAATTTGGGGTCCAAAAGTAAAAAAAAAAAAAAAAAAGTTGTTTATCTTGGGGGGAAAAAACAAAAACAAAATCTACAGAATTCAACAAGGCACTTATTGTTCAAGAAGGCACTTGACCATTAATTGGTTAGGGAAATGCATAACATAGAGATGCCAACGTCAAAGGTGGCCCCCTGTGGGATTAGTACGTCTTCGTATCCCAAGTAGCTAAAGAGATGCCCCAGTGATCATCGCGAGGTCAAATTATCCAGCAGCTAATACAAATTTTTAAATAAGAAATTATATATAATATTTAAGATATTATATACATCGCGTAGGTAAGCCGCGAAACGGAGATTTATATAATTAGATATTACTTCATGTACCCGAAAAAAGATATAAGGGTGTGCCGCTGGGAGTTGAACCACAGATCCACCGATTTGCGCTCAGTGTGCCCTTACCACTAGACCACAGCACGGCATTCGGGTATATGAACTCAGTTGGAAAGCAAATTTAGCCATCGGGAGGAATGGACCCGGATTTGGCGCCAAAATTTGCTTTCCAACTGAGTTCATATACCCGAATGCCGTGCTGTGGTCTAGTGGTAAGGGCACACTGAGCGCAAATCGGTGGATCTGTGGTTCAACTCCCAGCGGCACACCCTTATATTTTTTTTCGGGTACATGAAGTAATATCTAATTATATAAATACAAATTTTGTTCGATTCCTCGGTGAACAAATCTCATCGCTTGCAATGAACAGGAATTTCTAGGTCTTGTGGATTCGTCCTTAGGATCTGATGACGTATCTAGGATGGAGAATATCAATCATCATCTCATAAAATGGGAATTTTAATCAATCTAGTTTATTATATCGATACTTGGAAATTCAAAGTTCTACTTTTCAGGGGAGCCAAAAAAACATTTTCCCCCAAGACTTTTCTTTCCAACTTTAGTACTAGTTTTGTCTTTGAAAGACACTTCTCAGAATGTCTAATCTTTTTTTGACAAATTTGCACAAAGTGCGCTAAAACTTTAGTTTCGAAGATAGCTTGTCCTTTACGCCCTTATGTTTTATTTTAATGTCATTTACACCTGCTAATTTTCTGTGTTTTTTTTTTCACGATTATGGGTATAATGTAAAGGGCACAAAAATAATGAATAAATGTAAATAAAATAATAATAAGTAATGCTGATTACAAACTATTTAATAAATTTGGCATCATTCATGTAGGAGAATAATAAATATAAAACTATAGTAAATCTTGAAATGAAATTATGAGATTAAGTTAAATAAGGGATGAAAATAAATGGGTAAATCAATAAAAAAGATGTAAAATATGTAGTGTTATTATCTAATAGGGTGGGTCGTTTTGCCACTTATTTTCGGAGCGAAATGTAATACCAGGCAAAAGTGACCCACCCACATGGACATTACAGGTATACATTTTTTTTTTTTTTTTTTTTTCAGATCGGACAATATCTTTTGTGAGAATTTTTACCCCCAAGTTTCGAAATTTCCACTGAAAATCCCAAAATTGTCATCAAGTTTAGTTGGGTTATAAAGCGACCATATTTTTGGATAACGAGATGGCGTTGACAACTGACATTCTAGCCTCACAATGCCAGTTATATGTCCTTGGAAGGGCCAGAGGGGCCATAACGGGGCAAATTCAGTACAATTAATTAATTAATTAAGCGCCCAGGGGCATATAACTGGCATTTTGAGGCTAGAATGTCAGTTGTCAGCGCAAGTGACGTCTCGTTATCCAAAAATATGGTCGCTTTATAACCCAACTAAACTTAATGACAATTTTGGAATTTTCAGTCGAAATTTCGAAACTTTGAGATAAAAATTCTCACAGAAGATATTATCCGATCTGAAAAAATCTGGTGTGACTGGCGCATAGCACACAACTTTCTCTTACCTTCGGTAATCGAAAGTTGTGTACTGTGCTTGTCACACCAGATTTTTTGTGTCGACATGTATTTAGTTTCCGACAGTAGGGTACAATTGAATTCAAGATGTAAAATTTATAAGTATGGGATCAGCGTGTTGAACGTCCCCCGGTAGCCATCGATACTATTATAAATTTAATAATATGTAAAAAATTAAAACCCTAATGGCCTCTGCAGCCGAAAAAGGTGTAATTAAATAAAAAAAAATAAGTATGGGAAAATATTTATATTTTAATACCATGGCAACCATTTCCCCTATCTTTTCTATGGAGTACAAGAGTAAAGTGGTCTTCAGAAGATTTCAATCACAAAATGAGAATATACATTTTATAGAGAATCTAAAAAATAATTGATTTTTGAATTTTAAAAAAAAATCGTTGGAGCAAATTTTGAGAAAATCGAAAAAAACTGAAAAAGTGAATCAGTAAAGTGCTAGTACTTTTTGGTCGATTTTGTTCAAAAGCGTCGTGTCACGTCCCATGGGGGTGCCTAACTTAAATATAAAATTTCAACTTCCTAGCTCTTTTCGTTCTTGAGATATTTTGTTCACAGACACCCACACACACACACACACAGACAGACACACACACACACACACACACACACAGACCATGTCGCGAAAACCACTTTTACTTTCTCTTAGCCTATATATGAAATATATAGAGAGAGAAAGTATTGCGATCATGTCAAAAATTCGATGTCGAGATTTTGATGGATATACATGTTTTGAGGTCCCCTGAGTCCAAAAAAAGTGGGTCCCGCAAATTGGTCTGTGTGTGTGTGTGTGTGTATGTATGTGTGTCTGTGTGTGTGGACAGATTTTTAGCATGAAGGAGTTGAGCTAGCGGATTGAAATTTTATATTTAACTTAGGTACCTTTGAAGAATCTCAAAATAAGCTTTTGAACAAAATCGGCCAAAAAGTACTAGTACTTTACTGATGTACTTTTTCA
Source organism: Euborellia annulipes (assembly GCA_023213315.1). Taxonomy (NCBI): domain Eukaryota; kingdom Metazoa; phylum Arthropoda; class Insecta; order Dermaptera; family Anisolabididae; genus Euborellia; species Euborellia annulipes. The sequence continues at coordinate 8,732 of JAKCPI010018429.1, forward strand.
GTTTTTTTTTGATTTTCTCAAAATTCCCTCCAAGGATTTTTTTTAAAATTCATAAATCAACTATTTTTTAGATGCTCTTTAAAATGTATATTCTCATTTTGCCGTTGAAATCTTCTGAAGACCACTTTACTCTTGTTCTTCATAGGAAAGATAGAAATGGTTGCCATGGTAACCGAATTTAAATCTTTTTCTTTTTATTAGATTAAAATCAATTATTATTTAAATTCCCATTTATTTGTGTCTTTAATTGCTTAGGAGAAAACATATATATCTCTCTCTCTCACTTGCAAACATTATCGTCTCTCTCTACTCTTTTTAAATTCCCTTTCCACCTTATCTTCGCAAGGAACAATGTTAATTTCCTATAGGGATTTGTATGTTAATTTCGATTCAAAAGGGGGTCCCCTTTAGAACTTTTTAGGCATTTAAAATTTTTTTTCCAATTCTTATGAAATTTTGTATTTATTTACAATTCTATATTGTGTATAAAATGTCCAAATATGAGATTAAAATTTTGAAAAATAACCATAGTTTATTTGAAGCAGTCAACATTTAAAATGCAAGTTTGAAACTAAGGTGCTATCGGAAACTAAATATATCTCGACACAAAAAATCTGGTGTGACCAGCACAGTGCCCAACTTTCTCTTACCGAAGGGTAAGAGAAAGTTGTGTGCTGTGCGCCAGTCACACCAGATTTTTTTAAATTTATTTGTCTTTAATTGTTTCAAAGAAAACATATATGTCTCTCTCTCACTTGCAAACATTATCGTCTCTCTCTACTCTTTTTACTTTCTCTTACCTATGTATATATGTAATATATATATAGAGAGAAAGTATTGGTTTCATGTCAAAAATTCGATGTCGAGATTTTGATGGATCTTCACGTTTTGAGGTCCCCTGAATCCAAAAAAGTGGTTTTCGCGACATGGTCTGTCTGTGGGTGGGTGGGTGGGTGTGTGGGTGGGTGTGTGTGTGTGTCTGTGTTCACTTTTAAGCATGAAGGAATTGAGCTACGAGGTTGAAATTCTATATTTAACTTAAACACCCCCCGGGACCGGAAAAATAAGCTTTTAATCAAAATCGGCCAAAGAGTACTAGTACTTTACTGATGTACTTTTTCAGTTTTTTTCGATTTTCTCAAAAATCGCTCTAACGATTTTGATTAAAATTCAAAAATCAATTATTTTTTAGATGCTCTTTCAAATGTATATTCTCGTTTTGCCCTCAAAATTGTTTGAAGACCACTTTACTCTTGCACTCCATAGAAAAGATAGGAGAAATGGTTGCCATGGTAACAAAATATAAATATTTTCCCATACTTATAAATTTTACATCTGAATTCACTTGTACCCTACTGTCGGAAACTAAATACATGTCGACACAAAAAATCTGGTGTGACAAGCACAGTACACAACTTTCGATTACCGAAGGTAAGAGAAAGTTGTGTGCTGTGCGACAGTCACACCAGATTTTTAAATTCCCTTTCCACCTTATCTTCGCATTTGGCCAATGTTAATTTCCTATAGGGATTTGTATGTTAATTTAGATTCAAAAGGGGTCCCCTTTAGAACTTTTTAGGCATTTAAAATTTTTTTTTCCAATTCTTATGAAATTTTGTATTTATTTACGATTCTATATTGTGTATAAAATGTCCAAATATGAGATTAAAATTTTGAAAAATAACCATAGTTTATTTGAAGCAGTCAACATTTAAAATCCAAGTTTGAAACTAAGGTGCTATCGGAAACTAAATATATCTCGACACAAAAAATCTGGTGTGACCAGCACAGTGCGCAACTTTCTCTTACCGAAGGGTAAGAGAAAGTTGTGTGCTGTGCGCCAGTCACACCAGATTTTTTTGGATTCAGGGGACCTCAAAACGTGAAGATCCATCAAAATCTCGACATCGAATTTTTGACATGAAACCAATACTTTCTCTCTATATATATATTACATATATACATAGGTAAGAGAAAGTAAAAATGTATGTCTGGAACTTATCTAAATAAAATTCCTTTCCTTAACTTGTTTTATACAAATCTAAACTCAAGAATCCTAATATTTTATACATTCAATCTCATTTACACTACGAGCATCATTCGCAGCTTTTCTCAATTTCCTTTCTTAGATTAATATCTATTCTAATCTCCAATTTCTATTAAAATAGTAAAAAAAAAAAAATTATTATTATATTATCTCCATCAAGGCAAAGAGAGAGATGGAAAATGTAAACAACAATTTCTTTTGATATCATCATCATCATCCATCCATCTCGGGAGAAGATTGAATCTCTCTGATATGACGCGAGCATTTAATTAATATTTTAAGTCCCTTTTAAAATTTTATGTTTCAAAAAGTCATAAACTCTCTAATTGGATCCTGTTAAAATAATCCAAAAAATTAATCTTTTCAAAAGAAAATAACCATCAAGCATTTATTCAAAAAAAAAAAAGTAATAGTATTATATACTACTACGTATTAATTATAATAGCATTAAAAAATAAATTTCTATAGTATCATTTGTAACAATCCTATAATACTTTAATGTTAATTTTATTTTACTCATTTCTCCAACTCTTTTTTTTTTTTTAATTTGGTGTGATGGTCGCACAGCACACAACTTCCAATTAGCGAAGGTAGGTGTTCTGTGCTTGTCCCACCAGTTTTTTTTGTGTGTACTTAATAACACAGTTGGCATTTTGCGGGACTGGATTCAGAACGTGTATTTCTATCAAAGTCTCGACATTATAAAATATTTAACACTTTTTGTGAGATTATCGGTGGACCTCGGGAATCGAACCCTGAATCTAGAGCCTATCCAAGGCATCAGTGTATGCTTTTCTTGGACCCCCCCTCCCCGCCACATCAACAAATACATTTCCTACGGTATATATGCAGTTGGCATTGCATTTCTCTACCAAGAGGAAAGGGAAAAACACTAATTACCCTGATAGGCCGGAGATCCCGGGTTCAATTCCCGGAGGCCATGCGACATAAATAAACATACAAACAAGACCATCTTTAGAGCTTATCAATATGAGATAAATATTTTAAATTCAATTACATAATTCATAATCTATAAGTTAAAATTTCCGTATAAAAATGTAAAGGTTTAAACAATTGAATATATTATTGGAAGAGTAACAGTCGTATGGTGCGTCTAATCAACAATTACTTATAGTCAATATGAGGCACCATACGATTGTTACTCTTCCAATAATAGACTCATTTGTTTAAACCTTTACATTTATGATATATACTTAAATTGTAACTTCAAGATTATGAATTGTGTAATTGAATTTGTAATATTTATCTCATATTGACAGCCAATAAGCTCTGAAGATGGTCTCGATCGAGACCAAAACGTTAGCATATAAATGAAATAAATAGTATGTATATTTATTTGTAGACAAGCATATGTAATGTGTAACTGTTGATTTTACCGGATAAAATGTTATTAATTTGCTTTCTTATGGGCTATTTTTCCATTTAAAATCTTAGACATTTACAATCATTGACCAGCTAATACATTATCTAGAGCAGTGGTTCCCAACCGGTGTGTCGCGGCACCCAAGGGTGCCTCGAGAATGCCTAGGGCAAAAATTTCGTTTTTCTAAAAAAAAAAGGTAAAATGATTTTCACGAATGTGAAAACAAATTTTCCGCAGAACGGAAAAAATTCCATGGAGGGGCAAAAAATTTTCTGGAAGGCGGCAAAAATTTCGTTTTGCTAGGAGGTAAAAAAAAAAAAAAAAGAAGGGTGCCCCTAGTGTGTAATGTTATTCCCAACGCACCTTTGGGGTGCCGTGGACTTCAAAAGGCTGGGAAACACTGATCTAGAGTGATATAAACCAACCAAAAAGAAAAACAGAAACATGGATTAAAACAATTATTAAAGTTCATGAACTCAACTTGGAATTAATTTTAACACAAAAGGCATTCATGAACGAGAGCATTAGTGCATTATTCTTCTATGACTCAACTTTGGAATGAAGTTGCCGATGTGGCAAAATTGTAAATAACCCGACTTTACTTGTAGCAAAAAATTAATATTTGAACAAAAGGAAAATTAATTTATTTTTCTCCATATTCATATATGCTCATAGAATACGTTTAAGCAATTTTCTTCATACAAAATTCATTCATAATTATAAATAAGAGTTGGAGTGAGGTTGTCAGATAATGAGCTTGGAGGATATTAGCTTCGTTCGTTCTCCCATTCTGCAAGCCAAGTGGAAAATTGTATTTGTGTCGAGTGAGCCAGATGGAACATCATCATCAGCATCCCTTCTTGTAGGGCTATGGCCTTCTCTTCTTCTCTTCTCTTCCCTATCTATCTATCCCTAGGGACTCATTAAAAGGGCAAAATAATAAAATATATTTTCTTTTTCTCTTTCTCTCTAATATTAAACACAATAAGAGAGAGAGAAAAAGACATTCATTTGATAAAAATAAAAAAAATAAAAAATTGGGAAAAAAGAATATTAATCATTTCTAATTATTTGCATTAAAATTAGAAAAGAATATACACTGCGCGTCAAACAAAAAAAAAAAAAAAAAAACGTAACACTGTTTCTTCTTCAAAAGTCCTGTTCTAATCTATCTTAATGATACTCTTCTAATTTATTAAACATTTAATAGGAAATATCTGATACATTTTTAAGTAAATTTAACATAAATCCATATTTTAATTTAATACAATCGATTTTCAATTTGGGGGACAAATCAACATAATCTCGATATGTTTTGTTGGATATTAATTAAAAATTTTGTTTTTATGAGAATTTCCAATAAAATAGACAGAGAAAAAGTGAAATGGAAAAAAAGTCGATATGGTCAAAGGCAGTGGTTTCCAAACTTTGTGTTACCCATGGGCGTAACTAGGGGGGCCTGCCCCCCTCCCCAGAAAGCTCCTTGCCCCAAAAAAAATTGAGAAAATATGGGGCTTTCCAGGCCCACCGGAGAATAGCTGGTCCCATGCCCTCCCCCCAGACAAATTCTCTAGTTAAGCCCATGGTGTTACCCTTAAAAATATTTAATCGTATGACCCCCCCCCCCTACCAATTGGCAAACAAAAATTTTTGTTGCTAAAAATGTATTAATACAAACTATTATAATATTTATTATTTTATTTATAAAACTTTAGCAGTCATTTAGAAAATTGCTCGTTATTCACGCCTCCCCTTAGATTAATCCGCGCCTCACAGAAAACGCTGGTCTAATGTGAAAAAATTCAAAAAATAATTATGTAGTAAGGAAGAAAGAAAAGAGCAACTGCAGCTAACAAGTTTATTTCGTTTATTAATAGCTACAAGCCGACGTTTCGGTCAGATATACGACCATCATCAGGGCTGAAGCGTAGCATATATCTGACCGAAAAGTCGGCCTGAAGCGATAAATAAACGAAATAAACTTGTTAGCTGCAATCGCTCTTTTCTTTCTTCCTTACTACAAGATCTACTCAGCTATCCACCTCACTCTAATAAAAATTAATTAATCTATGATAGTTTAATACAGAATAAACATTATTGAAAAATCAGTTATGGTTACTTTCATGGGAATAATACTGAGGTGGGTTTCCGTTTCCTTCCTCAGAAGGAGGTAGAGTTGGAAAATCTTTTACCATGAGGTGGATTTAAACTCGAATTGTCTTCAAATCACGATTATAAGTTGAACTGCCTTATCATTTACGCTAGGAAATTAGTCAAATCTGATCAAATGTTTTTCACGGAGAATTTTTGAGGTATGAATGTGCTGAGTCTAGTCATTTGTGCATTCATACCTCTAAACTGCCTCACTCTTCAGTCTCAATTGCGATGTAGCGTTTTGTTATGGTGCGGTTTCAATAGTAAACTGCATCTGCATCTTTTCTATGTTTTTATTCAGCCCATCATCTAACTGGTATTATTATTATTTGTGCTGCACGAAACGCGGCAGTGCAATTTTTTTTGGAGAAATGCTAGATGAGAATTTTCTCTCCTATTAATGATAGGATTTATGTTCTTTACGTTCTGTTGGAAATAAAAATGATGCTTAAAGACACCACAATTTGATTTTGATTACAATCCAAGGGAAGGATGTCTTTTTATTTATTTATTTTAAAGGAGGATATATAGGGTATTTATATGGTTAAAGTTGGCTCACTTTCATTTAATAAAATAAATTTCTTCCGTCGCGAGAGGCTCAAGAGCCAATTTAATTTATATAACAAAAGAATATAAAAAAAAAAAAAAACTTGTACTCTTTTTGTTTTATAGCACTTTATTATAGTAGGCTCTGTTCCAAGCCAAAAGTTAGAGAAAATAATGGTATTGTAATAATATGGCTTAAGTTGGATGGTATCCACAATTGGGGCGTAATTAAACATACCTATGTTAATAAATATTACGATCATTCGATGTCAAGATTTTGATAGAAATGCGAGGCTCCCTGAAACCAAAAAAGGCGCAAAATTCTAATGAACTGTCGGTAACTATGTCGAATTTGGTGTGACGAGCGCAGAACACATCTTTCAAGAAAAGAGAAAGTTGTGTAATGTGTGAGCACAACCAAAATACACTGCACGTCAAAAATAACGTAACATTTTGTTTTTTCTTCAAAAGGCCTATCCTAATCTACTTTAATGATACTCTAATTCAGTGGTTTCCAAACTTTGTGTTACCACGCCTTCCTTAAAAATATTTGATCCTATAACGCCCCCCCCCTCCCCCAGGGCCGGATTTAAGAGTATGTCGCCTATAGGCTAAAGCCCTTTTGCCGCCCCTGGAAATGTTTTTTTTTTCTTCCGCGAAAATCATTTTACCTTTTCTTTAGGGAAGCAAAATATTTGCCGACTTGCGGAAAATTATTTTTCCCCTTCTGTGGAAATTATTTATCTTTTTTTTTTTTAGGAAAGCAAAATTTTAGCAATCATTTAGAACATTGCTCGCTGTGGCTCATAGGCGTAACCAGAAATTTTTGATGGGGGGGGGGAGGGTTCAAGAAAACTTTTTCAAGCATTTGAAAAATTCAAAATTATTTCAGGCTTTTTTCTAGCTAGAGCAAATTATTATATTTTACTTTCTCTTACCCTATATGAAATATAATTTGTATTGTAGAGCTTAAATATCTAGTCATGGCTTGGGTCCCATGGGGGGGGGGGAGTGAGCTCCCCCCTTCCCCCGACGCCTATGCTGTGGCTAATATTTGAGCCTCCCAAGAGGCGCGCCTCACAGTTTGGATAACGCTGCTCTAATTTAAGAAACATTTAATATGAAATAAATTCTAAGTAAGCCCGATTCCTGATACACAAATTTGTGACAAATCAACATAATCTCGATATGTTTTGTTGGATATTAATTAAACTATTTTGCTTTTATACAGAATTTTCAATAAAATAGACAGAGAAAAAATGAAACGGAAAGATTATTTTAAAATTTTAGAAATGGTTAATAAAAAAAAATTCAACATTTTTGTCTTTTTTTTATTTAAATTTTTTTTAAAGTGAGACACTTTTTTTTTTATCCCCACAAATTTTTTGGCTCTTCTATCAGCATGTCGCGTTACAAGCCGTGACGTCAAAGGCTGTGACGCTACAAGTTATGACGTCACAAGCCATGACGCAAAAATAGGAAAGTTGAAATTTAATATTATATGGCTATGACGAATTATTGACGAATTATAAAAAAATAATTGTGATATTTAATTATTCAATTTTTAAATTGATAAAATATAATTTTAAAATAATTTAAAATGATTCAAATCTTACTAAATAAATTTTGTTCTCAGTTTTTAACATACGTCTATTGATTTCCAATTATCATTCCCATTTTCCAATTATTAAGTTAAGATTAAAAACGATTTTAATACCCTTAATTGAATAAATTTCTGAAAATATTCAGTTAAACGCCTACGATCTTAAAAAAGTTTCACTTGCATCGTGGTTTCATAAAACCACACAATGTTTTTAAATTTTAATTATTTATTAAAATGATTTATAATACTTAGAAAAGTATCAGACATTTCATATAAAATGTTAAATAAATTACACTAGGTATATCATTAAGAAGATTAGAAGAGATCTTTTTAAGAGGAAACAAAATGTTACGCAGATCGATCGTTAATGCCAGCTCCTTGTAGTTATGCAATCATCCATGCTAAGCTGTCTAATTGGAGTCCAGAGATCCCGGGTCTATTGAAAAGCTGTTACATATAAATTGATATTCTTTGACGTCTCAATTATTCTTTTTTTATAATGTTAGTTTAATTCAGTGGAAAAAAGATGATGATAGGCAACGTATTAAATATTAAAACAATTTCTAGTGTCGATGTCTCCAACATTGTCAATTTATTACGAGTAGAATTGAATAGCTATTTCTCTTTGAAACAAGGTAGAGGTTTTATTACCGCCTGGGGGGGGGACAAGAGCTCAAATAAATTGGCATATAAAATATAAAAAAGAGAAGAGAAGAAATAACAACCCGAATGTCAATTTCAAATCACAATTTTCTCTTTACAGCTGTTGCTTTAATTATGTTATTAAATCATCAAACGAGAGATACAGAAGGGATTTGTGTTTGTACTTTCCATTAATTATTTGCATTATCATTAATTAAATAAGCAATTCTATTGCCCATTACAAAATTAAATGGTTCTCTGCAGAGATTAAAATTCTCATTTTATTGAAACTTTGCTTCATTTATTCTATTAAATTTTGATGAAATCCTTTTCTCTTAGGAATAGAAACTTTTTTTTTTATGTCTCTTGAAAGTGATCACTCTGATTTCACCTATAGGCCCTACAGGGGCCGTCTTCAGTGTATTTATGAGTATTTGAGAGAGATTGTCAAATTTATAAAATTCATAAATGCACTGAAGACGGCCCCTGTATAGGTGCCGAAAGTGGAGAGAGAGAAAAAGGAAGCTGGCTGGCTTTTGACGTGTCAACGTCTTACAAATCATGTGTGTATAGTGGCCAGGTAGGGAGGCATGCAAGAAAAAGTTTATCGGCTTGAATAACTCCTCTGTCTTAAGAGGTTTAATTATGTTGAATATACGGTTAGAAAGAATAGTTTTTCAGCTAAAGATTTCACCATTTATTTTTTTCCCATCATTCCATTTTACCGCGCTGCGGTAAATTCTAATTTGAGAGTTTAAACCCCTGTAGATTCCGAACGGCTAAGCAGATCAGACTAAATGTGATGTCAATTTGTGCAGAAAGAAAACCTCTAATAGAGTAAATAAAAAGAATCCCGAGTAATTAACTCCAAAATTAATTTTTTCTCGAAAAACCTCATTTTTTAAGCAAAAAAAATAGCGAAAAATTGCCCTCTTTTGCGCTTGCATAGCTACTTGACCATAAAAGCTACATTAAATCTAAATATAGTTTTATTTTCTCTTTATCGTCCCAATCTACGATTCCCAGCTATACACTTTTACTTAAATATTTTTTATTCCCCTACCCTTAACCTTTGATTGTCCAAACGACTCCTGGTCACACATAAATTATTAATTGAATTATTTATTAAAAAATACAGGAAATTTAGAGATACTTGGTCGCATTTATGACAATTTTTTTTTTTTTTTTTGAAAAATTTTCCGTTTTAGTTTGATAAGAGAAAGTTATGTATTGCATTATTAATCCCACCAGATAAAGAGAATTTTCAAGCAAATAAAGACTTTGTCAACGAACCTGACATTCCAACGTCCATTTTGTCCTGATGATGAGTTCGATAGGCACTCGAAACGTCGACAAAATATAATCTTTTTACAATCTCATATTATGATAATCCCGCGATCTAGAAACAACCAATTTCATTAATCATAGATAAACATTAGGCGCTTGATCAACGAGAGGGGTTGTGAAATATTTACTTTTTGTGACGTCATCTTTACCTTATTCCACTTGAAATAGGACTACTACCCAGAAAAGAGCAAATCCTTTTGGGGATAAATTTCATTTCGCTTGCCAATCACGTACACATCTTCAAGTTTTATTTGTGACGTCATATTGAGTTGAAAAGTATTAATTACCCAAATTTTACATATAAAAGAAATTATATTTTTAATTTGTTTGAAGCAACAGCTTAAAATCTCTCTGTATTATGATCATCATCTCGAGTTGACTTCGCTCTCTCTCTCTCTCTCGCTTTAAATTAAAATGTAAGCCAGCCGACGACGACGACGACGACGGTCTCATCTTGCTTTGCTTGTCCGTCCGTCCCGGTCCCGCCCGTCTATTTACAGATGACGGTCCGAGGGATGAATTTAATTGAATTAATAAAAGTTGCAAGCCACCAGACCCGCCAGCCAGCCCAGAACGTCAACGACGACGACAGACAAATTCAATTGCTGAAAGAGCCACACACACACACACACACACACCGAGTGTGCCACGTGTACCAAATGATAAGTGTTTGTCATCAAGCGATGCCGCATCACCACACAACTTGCCATGATTACATTTTTTCCCTCTCTTTTACTAATGGAAATGTAATAAGTTAATAATAAAAAAAATATATCCGACCGTCATATTACTGTTTGGTTAGAGTTACCTTTCTTACACTGTGGATTGCAAGAATTTATTTAAAGATCCGTTAAATTCATTTTGTCCTTTAAACCTTCTAGAGACAGCTAAAGATAAAAATGCATTAATTTAATTAAAATTTCTTTAATTTTCAAAATGTATTGATATTAGAAAGTAATTAAAAGAAGTTTATTAGCGTCGTTGAATTAAACAAGTTTAATTTTTGAGACGATCGATTTCGCTTTTTTATTTAAGAATCTTCACGCTTTACTGGAAATACATAAAGATAGAAACATTAAAAGGAGAATTTACATGATATTGTTACATAATTGTTAATAAGAATGTGAATAAGAATAGAGGTGTTTTTTTTTTGTTAGGTTACTTTTAGAAGGGGATTATGAAATAGGTTAGGTGGATTTTGTTGGGTGTATAGAAAGCGAATGAAGGGGAAAGAAATAGAGTAGAAACTAAACTAAAATATGTTATGAGTATGTATTTACCGTCATTGAAAATTTACTGGAGGTTTTGTTTATACAGGGTGTCCTGTAAAGAATGGATAACCTTGAAATGTCTTATAGTATAACTTATGGCCGTTCAGAAAAAAAATTGAAACAAAATATATCATAAGTAGTACCTAAGATATGATTTTTTTAAAAGAAAGGTCTAATTTTTTTACCTTGTTTTACTTTTATGAACACTACGATCAGAAATGAATGGATTCCATCGGTTTGTTGTTATTTTATTATTATACACGAACTATGCTAATAGATAAACAGTGAATAGTATGACTAGCTATTGCACTTTTTATTAAAAAATTAGCAAATTAATTAATTTTAGAAAAACTTTGCAAAATTTATTTTTAAACAATGTTTAAACTTTTAATGGTACAATTCATAAATGTATCTACAATAAATAGTGAATTATTGCCATTAATGTAGAAAAGGAGAAAATTTTACTAAATATCAAAATTTGAATGCAATTATCGTGATTTACTTTGAATCAGTGTTAAAACGACCACCTGGCTATTTTATTGGAATTTGCTAATTTTTTAATAAAAAAGTGCAATAGCTAGTCATACTATTCACTGTTTATCTATTAGCATAGTTCGTGTATAATAATAAAATAACAACAAACCGATGGAATCCATTCATTTCTGATCGTAGTGTTCATAAAAGTAAAACAAGGCTGAAAAAAATTAGACCTTTCTTTTTTAAAATCATATCTTAGGTACTACTTATGATATATTTTGTTTCAATTTTTTTCTGAACGGCCATAAGTTATACTATAAGACATTTCAAGGTTATCCATTCTTTAGCGGACACCCTGTATATGATACACATTTGTAAATAGTGGTTTTTTCATGGCTGACTGTATGAGTGAAGATGGTAACATGTTTTATGTTGAAGGCAGTGTGTGAGTGAAGTTGGTAGTAAATTGTTCTTGTTTTTAAAAGGCGCCAGTTCTTTGAATATATGTGTTTCGGGAAATACGATGTTTTCATTAAGGAATTTTTGTCTGTTGAGACTGTTTTCTAGAATTAATAGTTTATAGTGGAGGCGAGG
>JAKCPI010018430.1:0-33063 GCA_023213315.1 Euborellia annulipes
TTTCAGTATCTGAGTCTATTTATATCATAAAATGAACAGAGACCACTGTCTTTTTATACGCCGCGCAATTCTCAAAACTTTTTGCCCTTGGGTCTTTGGCAAGTCTGAAATTTTTCAAATTTCCCTCTCTGACTTAAATTTTTAAATTTCCGTTCCCGCTCGACTTTCTCTAACTCCAGCCAATCAGCGTCCTGATCGACTAGCCGCTAGCGGTTTATAAATAGTAATTATACCAAATGGCTTAAATAAGAATGCCTGGACTCAAATATGTATAACAATCAATAACGGATATCGTTTAAAGTCTTAAAAATGGCCTGAGTTGCCGAAAAGACTGTGTGAATGAGTGTGTGAGTGTGAGTGTGAATGAGAAAAAAAGTGTGAATGTTTTTTTATGAAAAAAAAAAAAAAAAAAAGTAGTAATTATTATTAACATAAGAAGTGATCTAAAAAATTAATGATAACAAATAGTCTATCATTTTTGAAAGTTTTTTATTTTTAATTTGCTGATAAAATATTTAATTTATTTTTGTCAATTTAAAATTTGACGTGTTCATGACGCAATATTTTTTTTGTATTTATATAATCCAGGAGACGTAGGGTTTATGAGAAAGGTAAATGCCCCCACTAATTGAAAAATCTGGTGTGACTGGTCGCACTTGATTTTTTGTCTCGAGATATATTTAGTTTCCCATAGCACTTAGTTAACTTGACCACTTGCATTTCATTAGTAATAAAAAGTAAATAAAAAGGCAATTGATTCAAAAATTCTATAGGCTCTGTGTATTTTAAATGTTGTCTGCTTGAAATAAAGTATGGTTATTTTTCAAAATTTTAATCTCATATTTGGATATTTTATATACAATGGAGAATCTTAAGTAAATACAAAATTTCACAAGAATTTGAAAAAAAAATTTTTAAGTGCAAAAAGTTCCAAAGGGGTCCCCCTTTGGAATCGAAATTAACATGCGACTCCCCATAGGGATTTAACATTGGCTCTATGGAAGAAAGAGCCGGAAAATTAATTTGAAAAATCTGAAATACTACATCAGTAAAGTGTACTTCAAACAATTTCGAGGAAAAATTTTACTGATATACTTTTTAAAGAGTATCTAAAAAAATAGTTGATTTATGAATTTTAATCAAAATCGTTACAGCCAATTTTGAGAAATTCGAAAACAACTGAAAAACTACATCAGTAGAGTACTAGTACATTATGGCCGATTTTGTTCAAAAGCTTATTTTAACTGTCCGGGAGGGTACCTAACTTAAATATAAAATTTCAACCTCGTAGCTCTTTTCATTCATGATTAAAATCGTAACACATAGTCAGACAGACCATGTTGCGGGCACCCCACCCAATAATTCCACTGAATAAAGCATAAAGCTGGCTTTAACTGACTAGAAGAGGGATCTGGCTGAGGGGGGGAGACATTCTTCCCCCACCACTAATTAAATTTCATAAATATCAAAATTTTTTAACCAAACATTTCCATCCATCCTATTAGATTTCGTTATTAGCCCTAATAACTATGTTTATATTGGCCTATTTTTTGAATTGCTTGGAGTTAAACGGAGCTGATTATTATGCAAATTCCCTCCTTATTCATTGTAAGAACGTCAATTAATCATTGGATGAATTCCCCCAATAGCCAATTTGGGATAGATATTAAGCTATTATCTAATTTCAGTGCAATGCAAATACGCGGATCTATAATCACTAAATATTTATTGATTTTCTAATCAACTCATATTAATTATTAAAGGGACGATAAACTGACAAAGTGAAAGCCCTTCCCGCATTGGGAGTGTTTATCGAGTAATTTGTAATCGCATATTTTAATTTTTTCAAATTTACCGAATGTAAATAATTAAGGGGGCTCGGGAGCGAAGTGGTTACGCATGTTTTTCCCGATAAGATGGCGTAGTGTGTCGTAAAAATATGTCCAAAAAATCAAGTCATTCAAAAATTTGCCAAGAGATGTCAGAATGGTAGCTAACAATATTTAATGCATTTGGTTGATTTTCATTGATCTTTTAACAATAAATACTTTATAAATGTTATTATATATTAGGTATCTTTTATAAAAGCATAAAAATATATAAATCTAGGCCAGATATAGGCTAATACTACATATATCGTCTGTTGCTGTGCCATCTATTGCAAGAATGCTGAACTAATTTGACAGATGATTTTTTAAATAAATCATCTAAGCTTATTTAAAATTTCTTAATTAATATGTGAAATAATAACAATAAATTCATTTTTAAATTTAAAAAAATTAAAGATTATTGGGACAGATTGTTTTTTTTTGTATTTGCTTGATAACAAAAAAATTAATTACGATAATTTTTTAATAAGTCATTAAAAAAATTATAGCTCGATGTCCCAATAATCTCTTATGAATTTAATTTATAAAAAAAAAAAAGCGTAGAAAAACTCCTAATAATAGTTTTTTTTTTTTTTTTAAGTACTTTTATACGTCGCTCCTGAACCCCCTTAATACATAGACTTACTTAAAATAAAATTCCCTAAGTTGATTGCATATAAATCCGGTTTAGTTAGTCTTCTATAACAGAAAGCGTTAAAAATGAAGCATTCGTTTTTTTTATAAATTACATTTCTCTTAATATGACAGACAGGAATATGTTGTTCATAATTTAAATACAAATATTTTCATTCTTCAAAATGCAGATTGTTCATTTGCATAAAAGTCAGTCGAAGCCACTCCTGAATTTTTATTTTGTAATTATTTATCATTAAAATATATTAGTTTAGAATTAAAATGCCGCCGGTACTCTCGTATTATTATTACTACTATACTTGAATTTGTATAAATGGTTAGAGGAGGATGAGCTGACAGAGAGACGGACAGTTGTAGCCTCCGGAACATGGAGATTTAGACCAAATGGGTTTTGAATAGCTCAGAAGGTGGGTCTGCTACTCAATTGGCTGGAAAGGATTTGCTTATAAACTACAAGGAATTTACGAAGTTGGAGTCGTCACACTACAAACTTCAGGTTATAAGCTGGGTGTCGATAAGGTTAATTTTATTTAGAGAGCCTTGTGCCTGGCTATAATAAAGTTTTCGTAGAGTTATCGTTGATAATCTCTGTTTTCAAATGAAAATTGAGAAAAAAATTAAACTTTAACTACATTTAGGATCGCCTAAATTCTTCTTATATTATATATAATTCGCTACAGGGTCGTATATATATTGGGGGGGGGGGGGCGAACTCATTTTTAAATATCTCCCCCCCCCATACACGAAAATATTTTTAAAATGATATACCTGTGCCCCAAGGGGCCCGGGTCATCTAAAAGACAAATTTTCGAAATTTTTTTTTATAAAATTTTTCCGTTTTCACCTGAGCTCCGAGGCCGCCAGGGCCTAGGGGCGGGGCGCGTCGAAGGCGGGCTTCGCGGCTAGTATTTTTTGACTAAATTATGAGTAGGTAGATATAGGCAGCCAATAAGTAATAAAAAAACTTTATTTAATTAACGTCGACGTTTCGGAATCACATCGATCCTATCTTCAGGATGATAAAGATAAAGATGAAAAAGAAAAAAAGCTTTTTATGAGTTTTCGAAAAATATTTTTGGTTTTTTTTAATTAATCACATTAAATAAAAGATATTGAAAAAAATTAGCTCAAATCATCGGACTGCCTGGGATCCGAACCCCCGACCCTCGGTATAACAAGGCAGGTGGCTACCAACTAGGCCAAGCCCGGGGGCTTAGCTCCGTATATCTTATAGAAGAAAAATAGTTAAGGATTTTGGAAAAAGAAGTGGCTGTTCAGCGATTAGAATGTTGAAGGAAGAGAGGATGTCAGCAAAAAAGGGGCCTTTATCGAAAAAAATTTCCCAATAAAAAGAGGTTTGGGGTTTAATTAAAAAAAACCATCACATTTTTATAGATGAAAAATGGACATAAATAATAATAAATATATATTGTATTACAATTATTATTTATACTCATTTCAACTCTAAAAAAACTTTATATAGGTTAATCTAAAAAAACTGAAGAGATTTTTTTAATAGAGAGAAAACCATTTTTCAAATCCTTTCATCTTTTAAAATTAGTAATAATTTTGTTAAAAAATAATTAATTTTTTGCATTTAATTAATTTTCTGGAATCTTTCAAATGAAATGGAATAAAACGCTTGTTTCCCTATGGGAAGTACTAACGCCATCTCTTGCCGCCTAGAGTAACCAGTTTCTGAATCGCCTATTAACGATTTTTCAAGACTCGCACCTTAAATATCTGGTCATAGGGATAACTTTTTATCCTTTTGAAATTCAAAATTTACACTCTATTGAAGATGGGTTATAAAATTTAATCCGAAACGTCCTGAGGTGCGCTTCTCCTTGCCGATACTCGTATAATTTTTTTTCGATATAATTTAATCCGATCTCTCTCGTAAGCCTAATATTAAAAATTCGTCTCGATTGATTTGATTAAAAAGCGTTTCGGCGCTAGAAGACAACCAATTGCCTCTATCAAAAGGTTAAAATCTCCATGATTATAGAAGGCAAAAAGTAATTTCATTCAATAATCTTGTATTCATTTTGTTAAGTACAACGTAGGTGGGTAATCCGACAGATGGGACCAGCCGGAAGCTGATTTGACCAGGGAGGGAGAGGCGAGGCAGGCGTTTCCAAGACATTGAGCTCTCTTATTGAGAATGCCTCTAATCGGGCGAAATCTCTCTCAATTGAGAAGAAGAACGAAACTAAACAAAGACAATAACAACAACAACAACAACTTAATTAAAATTTTCTTCTATAAATTTAAAATTAAATGAAACTGAATAATTTTATTAATGGCTCAAAAATTTAATTAACTTTATTTATATAAATTATAGTTTAGCGTTTTTCGAACTTTTGATTTTGGTCGTTCTCTTACTCTTGATAAGAAAAAGTTGTGTACTTTGCTATCACACCAGATTTTTTGTGTCGAGATTCTCATAGCACCTTAGATCCAAACTTGGGCTTGAAATAAACTTATTTTACTTATTTTTCAAAATTTTAATCTCATATTTGGATATTTTATACACACTAGAGAATCCTAAATAAAT
This sequence comes from Euborellia annulipes, assembly GCA_023213315.1. Lineage (NCBI taxonomy): Eukaryota > Metazoa > Arthropoda > Insecta > Dermaptera > Anisolabididae > Euborellia > Euborellia annulipes. The sequence continues at coordinate 5,080 of JAKCPI010018430.1, forward strand.
ACAAAATTTCATAAGAATTGGAAAAAAAAATTTTAAATGTGTAAAAAGTTCCTTTTGAATAGAGAAATGTAAATGAAAATCCCCATGTGGGGATTTAACATTGGCTCTATGGAAGCAAGAGCCGGAAAATGAATTTAAAAAAATCTGAAATATATCAGCCCCTCAAACAATTTTCAGGGCAAAATGAGAATATACATTTTAAAGCGAATCTAAAAAATAGTTGATTTATACGTACATAAATATTTGAAAATAAATAATTAAATCATTCTTAAGGAAGCGTGTGAAACATCGGTAATCAGATTCTTTCGTTTACGGAAATTCATTATATTTTTATTAAAAAGAAGATTACGAAAACTGTATTTAACGACGTGATTAATTTATTTATTATTTCGTTGAAAATTAACTATTTATTATTTTTCTCTCATTAGTGTGGCTCTCAAAGAGAAGAGGTTAATTCAAGAGACTCGTTGTTCGTTAACAAGGCCTTCCCCCCCTCTCTCTCTCTCTCTCTCGCTATTTATAAATAAAGAAAACTCTCCTCCTGTGGGTCCATTACTTTCTGATTTATTAAATTGGCAGAGGTTCATTAAGCCTTTTTACACAATCTTCCTCTTCTTTTTTTTATTTAATTGAACATGACAAATGTTGTGATTAAGTTAAAATAATATATATTTTGGTGACTGCTGGTAGATAGGCAACCCATTTGATCAAACTATTTAGAATCAGCTTTAGTGATTTGGTCAAGTAGGTTGCCTACCTTTCAGTAAATAAACTACCAGCAATGGTGATTATTAAGGGGGGTCAGGAGCGACGTCTAAACGTACTTTAAAAAAAAAAACTAGACTATTATAAGGAATTTTTCAATGCGGTTTTGTTTAAATGAATTAAATTCATAAGAGATTATTGGGACATCGAGCTATAATTTTTTACGATTCTATATTGTGTATAAAATGTCCAAATATGAGATTAAAATTTTGAAAAATAACCATAGTTTATTTCAAGCAGTCAACATTTAAAATGCAAGTTTGAAACTAAGGTGCTATGGGAAACTAAATATATCTCGACACAAAAAATCTGATGTGACCAGCACGGTGCATTGTTTAAATTTAAAAATGAATTTATTGTTATTATTAATCACATATTAATTAAGAAATTTTAAAAATAAGCTTAGATGATTTATTTAAAATTCAACTGTCAAATTTGTTTATCATTCTTGCGATAGATGGCAGGCTAGTCTAACAGCTGATCCCCTTTTGGCCTATATCTGGCCTATATTTATATATTTTTATGCTTTTATAAAAGATACATAATATATAATAACATTTATAAAGTATTTATTGTTAAAAGATCAATGAAAATCAACCAAATGCATTAAATATTATTAGCTATCATTCTGACATCTCTTGGCAAATTTTTTGAATTACTTGATTTTTGGGCATGCTTTTTATGACACACAACGCCATCTTATCGGGAAAAACATGCGATACCCCTTCGCTCCCGTTCCCCCTTAAAGTTTGAATAATAAAATGCATTCAACCGAATTTTAGATCTCCATGTGCAGATGGTTAATTTCTAGATCATCTGGAGTAAATTTTCCATTTTAAAAGAGAGAAACATCTTCCTTAGATTATTTAAGAGGATTTTATTTCATTTATTTCCCACGAATATCCGATTCTTCTTTTTTTTTTCTTTATTCCAATATTGCACGCAATTCCTTCTATCCATATTTTTTTTCGCTTTCTATTATTAAATATTAAATTGTAATCAAAATTGACCACCTGTTGTTTGTTCAACCTCCGTTAATTTATTGTTATTAATTTAATCCATTAATTGGAAATGAATTTTAATGTTATAACAACATTCCCTGTTATAGAGAGAAGAAAATTGAAAATTTCGCTGACAAAAAAAAAAGAGAAAAATATTAATTAGAAAGTATTTAAGCACAGTGGTACAAAAACGCCTCTAGAAAACATAAATAGATAAAAATATTTTTTCAAATTATATGTTGGCCAAATGTTGGATGCCTTCGGTTTGCAGCCATGTAATAGTTTAATAGAAAAAAATATATTCTTAGACTAGAAAGAGGTGTCCAAACTTTATGCAGCAAGGGCCAAATTAGGAATTAAATATATTTGAAACGGGCCACGTGCATGGGCGAACTAGGGGGGTCCTTAAAGCCACCCTCAGGGCTTGCCTATATTGACAGCCCGCAAGCTGAGGATGATCTGACGTTTCGGTCTTTGGTTATGACCATCCTCATCTTGATAGCCTGCAAGCTCTGAGGATGGCTTTAACCAAGACGGAAACGTCAGCAATAGAGGGCCTAATAAATGAAATAATAACTAGCTGCCGTTCTTTTAACGATTATCCAACTATAAAATCCACATCTTGTAATAAATTTAGAATGAGCAAGTTAATGAAAATCTTCAAAATGGCCTCCATTTTGCTTCAAATATTCACGTTTTTTAACATTATAAGTGGAATTTCTCCACGAAATTGAATGATAATCGAAGAACTGAAAATACTATTATAGTCCAAGAGCTAGCGATGAAAATGGGCAAGAGTTTTCTGAAGGCTAATATTTTCAGAATAAGTTGCATTTTAGTGATGGAAAGAAACTCTAGAGTCAGCACTTCCAGTACCGGGGCCTTTGGCGGGAATAAGCCGATAAAGTTGCGGGAAAATGGTTTTTCGCAAATATCTCGAAAACTATGCAGCTTTCAGCAAAAAATCATCTATACAAAAATAATCGAAATTAAATTACAAACAAAAATGGTCTAGTATATAATCAGGCTAAAGTGAACGGTTCGGGAGATTTAGAGGGGTAATTTTTTTCGTTGATGGTGGGCAAAGGGTTCACATGCACACAGACCAAATGACAACCCGAAATTTTTGGTTTAACAATTATTAATTAAGACGTAATTGGCTTAATTCTTCTTTAAAATGATACAATAATAAAATAAATAACGATAAAAATGTATAACAAGAAACAAGCAGAAGAACGTAGAAATATTTTAATTAGGAAAAAAACTGGGTTATTAATTAACCAGAAAAAAAGTATTAATTAATACATAAGGGTTATGTAACAAAAAAATAATAATAACGACAAGAGCTTTTGCAGGACGCAAAAATTATGTGAATAACCAGTGCGACTTTACTGGATGAGAGTGGACCGAAATTGTCCAAATAGAGCGCGTCAAACGGACATTAGTGAATTATATAGGCCTAAATAGAAAGAAGATATTGCACGAAAATATTTTATGTTGATCCCGTCCACGAGCTCTACCTCTTCTCAACAAAGAGTTAAGATCTTTTCGTTCAATGTCATAAAATTTCATCTTCCGGCTCTCGAAGACGCATCGCGTTGAGCTTTATTTTTATTTCCCAACAACAACAACTTTGTTCGTTCTTTTCTGAGCTTTTAGGCTCCAGTTTTTTTTTTTTCCTCCTAATAAATAAAATTTTTTAAAAAGAGAAAATTTCCCTCTTCCATTAAATGAAAAGAGAAAAGTTAAAATAAAGAAAAAAAAAATTAAATTACAATCAATAAACGTTGTAATAGAAAATAACAATAACAAGACAATTGTTTTAATGAAAAGTCATTGAACAAATAAAAACAAATGAACGAATCAAATGTAATTGAAGTTTTTTCACAAATTTTATATTAAAGAGTATAAATGCTGATCATAGGCTAAGTATTGATAATTAGGCACATCTTCATCAGGATATTTACTTTTTCTTATTTTATAGGTTTATATCATAAATATATGGGCAACTTTTCGACCACTTTTGTGGGGAGGGGTCGAGGATTTTCCCCAAATTTTAGTATGTTCTAGTACCTTAAAAAGTTAGATTGCCCAATCACGATAGATAGGTTTTTTCAGGGGCGTATAAGGCCCGCCCCCCCCCCCCCCCGGAATTTTCCAAATGCATATAGAAATATAGGGATATAGAGATAATAATGGGTCTCGGCCCCCCCCCCGAAATGTTTGCTCAGCCCCGTAGCACGAAAATTTTGGTTCCACGGGCGGCAAAAATTTAGCGTCTCTAAAAAAAGGTATAAAAATTTTTTACGGACTGGGGAAAAAAAATTTTTGAATCCGCAAAAAAAGGTAATGTTCCGCGGACGGCACACAAAACAAATTTTGGTTCCGCCAAAGAGGGAATGTTCCGCGGGCGGCACATAAAAAAATTTTTGGAATTTTGGTTCCGCGGGTGGCAAAAATTTTTCGTCTCTAAAAAAATAGGTAAAATATTTTTTACAGACGGGAAAAAAATTTTGGTTCCGCGAAAGAGGGAATGTTCCGCGGGCGGCAAAAATTTTTGTGTCCGGAAAACTTTGGCTTTGGTTCCGCGAAAAAAAAAATTTTCGCAGAAAAATTTTTGCGATCAGCCCCCGGGGGGGGAGGGCTGATCCCCCCCCGAAAAATTTCTATATACGCCCCTGGGTTTTTTCATCAACTGGTACTTGTAAGTTTAAAACGCTGCTTGGTAAATTAGAATCCGTAGTAGTGTCTGAGATACAGCTGTTTGAAAATGATATATAATCAGGGGAGTTGTAAAATCCTATATTTTTGATAAAATTTGAAAAATGGGCACTTATTTCCCTAAATTTTATCTTAAAAATAGCATTAAAAAAAAAAAAAAATTATATTGTAAAAAATATATTTTTTAAGGTTTAAATCTCATGTTCCAGTACTCTTTGAACAAGTATAAAATATAGTCACTGTATATGTGTGTCTGTGAGAGCCTATGTGTGTGAGGGCGACGCGCGAAAGCCCATGTTTGTATGAGTGTGTATGTGTGTTAGCACGGCGTCAAATAGTTCAGGTTTGTGTAAGTGTGTGTATGTGAGCGCGGGCGCGCGAAAGCTTGTGTGAGTGTAACCGCCCTCTTTGTGTGTGTGTGTGTGTGTCTTGTATTTGTATTATATTCATTGCCCAAATTGATGGGTCTCAATGAATAAAGAAGTCTGATAATCAGTATATGTATATGAGAGAATGATTGTAAATAAATATAAATGGCTTATCAAAACAAAGCAATTACATATTAAAAAATAAAAATAAAAAAAAAGTAGTCAAATGTCACTAAATAATTGTAGATATTACTAAAAATGAAATTAAATCGAATATCGATCAAAGAGACTTCGCCATCTTTTTGACCATTTGCTTAAATAAAAGGATCTCAACTCACCCACCGTTGTGACTGCACTCCATTCGCAAATCCATTTGATATTTTCCAAAACTCATCTCCATTTGGTATTTTCAAACACTTAATAAACACATAACACATCCCGGAGATAATAATCAATCACTAAATTAAACACAAATTATGCACTTTATAAATAAAAATTCACAATACACTTCTCGCTTCCGAAATCGCGTGGGTCAACACTCGACGAACAACTCTAGACTGATTGGTCAACTTGCCGGGAGGAAAGACGTCTTTGGCGCTGCGAGCGCCAACAACAATCAAATCATTTATTATGACTAATTTCATTCATATACATTATTATTTTTACTAGATTTAATAAAAATTAATGCTAATATTATTGTTCAATTGTTGTTCATCAATATTATTATTATTTATAATAATATCATTTTATTTTTTGCAATTAATTAAAAATTTGATTGTATAAAATCTGGTGTGATTTGTCGCACCAGATTTTTTGTGTGGACATATATATTTAGTTTCCACCGATAAATTAAAATTCAAGATGTAAAATTTTTAAATATGAGAGAATATTTATATTTTGTTACCATGGCAATCATTTCTTCTATCTTTCCTATGAAATACAAGGGTGAAAACAGAAGCTAAGAGGATTATTAGGCAGATTTTTTATGCTAAAATTTTTCTAAAATGCCCCCCCCCCCCCTTCCTCTTTCTTCTTTTTTATACACTCTTGATTGTGGTTCAAACAAATGTTTTCTACCAAAAAGTTGAGTATCGCTGCACAAGGGAATGATTTTTAGAATAATTTTAATCTTTAAATAAAAAAAAAAGGTTTTTTTTTCCCCAAGGAAAAAGAGAGTATTATTTACCGAGTATTGCCCATTAACAGCATCATGGAATTTAATTCTAATGTTACAGGCATTATAAAGCACTCTAATTATTAATTCGCATTAGAATTTGAAATGACTCAAACACTAAATAAATAATTAATTGCTATTATGGCGGGAGCATTCATTTGCGTTATATAACATGAATAAAGCATTGGAGAGAGAGAGAAAAGGAAATTTTACATGACTCCTTGTTAGAAATAAAGAGGATCAGTGAATGGAGGGAATTGGATGAAAGAGGGTATAAATATTCTAAAAATGAAATAAATATTATTTTCCATCACTGTTGTACAACCATTAGTGTGAAAATAATATTATAACGAAGAAATCTTTGCATCAAAAGAACCCTAAAATCTTTTAAGATAAGCAAATTCGTAAGTGGACCCAAACCAGAATTTTGTAAGCGCAAAGTTCGGGTTCGAGTCCAGGAGGGACAATTGCCGAATCAAAACACAAGCTTTTTGACTGCTTAAAGGACGTTGAATCCTTCTGGAGTGGATCCAAGTCTACGTTTTTAGTTTTATTATTTTCTCTTACCTCTATATATGTTAATTTATAGAGAGAGAAAGTATTGGATTCATGTCAAAAATTCGATGTCGAGATTTTGATGGATCTTCACGTTTTGAGGTCCCTGAATTCAAAAAAGTGGTTTTTACGACATGGTCTGTCTGTGGGTGGTGGGTGTTCAATTTTCTGACATCTCGACATCGAATTTTTGACATGAATCCAATACTTTCTCTACATATATATATAGGTAAGAGAAAGTAAAAAAATTGGACATATAATAAAACTACTTTATCACAAACTCTGAATTTAATTTTAAATTAGATAATAAAACAAGATTTATTTATACATGAATAAACAATACAACCAAAGTATGGTATATGCTGGTATAGCCCTGTTTAAAAGGGGGAGGAATAGGCCTATTCTTCATTGAGTGGGGAGTAATTATTCTTTTTACAAAATGGATTTTATGAGTAAAGAGAATCATTAAGAAAGAAAATTGATATGCTACTACAGTATATTTAAGATGTAGAAAAGAGGGACAAGAGGGTTGGAGAAAATAATATTTCATTTGCAGCTGACTATAATATTTACGAGACAAAAAAAGTAACTCATCTCCGTTGGGTCTTGGGATTAAATTCATCCCAGTGCCCATTTGAAAAAAAAAGTCGTTAATAATATCCTTCTCTTTTCATTTAATAAACACTCTTTGAAATTGCATTTGCAATTTAACTTGATTCAAATACTTTTATAACAGTGGCGGATCCAGAGGAGTTTCTCGGGGAGGGGGGGGGATAATCTGGTGTGACTGGTCGCACAGCACACAATTTTTTCTTATTATCGGTAATTTAAAGGTGCATTCTGTAGTTGTTTACCAGAATATATATACAAATCAAATTTTTAAGCATTAGTTTTTAAAATTTTATATTAAAAATGTAAAAAAATACTTTTTTTTCCGAAAAAAAATTTATTTTTATTGTAAAATTTTAAAAATTAATACTTAAAAATTTGATTTGTATTTATATTCTGGCAAACAAGTTCAGAATGCGCCTTTAAATTACCGAAATTAAGAAAAATTGTATGCTGTGCGACGAGTCACACCAGATTATCCCTCCCCCCCTCCCCGAGAAACTCCTCTGGATCCGCCCTTGGTTACAGGCAATAAAAATATCACTTTAATGTACAAACAATTTGGATTAAGGAAAATTAAAATAAAAGAAACTATAATTTAAATAAATAAATATGGACGTATCTTTAACTGGATACCTCGATCGATTTTATCGACAATTTACTTAAGATTTAGGAAGAGATAAAATTTAAACGAGAAAGTAAAAATAATGAAAATAAAATAATTGTAACAATCCTTGTGTGTCTATCAGTAAAAATAAATAAATTTTTAACCTACTTTTTATTTTTATAAAGTTCTATGAATTTTTTTTTTATTTTTTAAATAAACACTTTTCTTTTCCTTTCCGCCAGATGTGATCCATTCAAATAAAAAGAATGCGTTTCAAATTAATACATGTCAAATTAGAGATGGAGAGAGAGAGAGAGGAAAAAAATGTTCAGGTTAGCCTCTCACAAATAGTTGGCATCGCGGACCAAGTTTTTTTTTTTTTTTTTTTTATTCAATCGACACTTTAAAACAAAAAAATGAAGATACTTAATTTAAACTTTTAATATATTGTGTAATTATAGAAATATTTTTAAACGATATCCCAATGAACCCGTGAGAATAGAGCAATTCTAAACACGAGGAATCGTGGGTGGGTGGCCCAAGCGTGTAGAAGGTCCCTCGGTTGACATCAGAAATAATCAGCATCTAAAGAGCATCTAAAAAATAATTGATTTTTGAGTTTGAATCAAAATCGTTAGAGCGAATTTTGAGAAAATCGAAAAAAAAAACTGAAAAAGTACATTAGTAAAGTATTAGTACTTTTTGGCCGATTTTGATTAAAAGCTTATTTTCACGCTCCCGGGGGGTGTTTAACTTAGATATAAAATTTCAGCCTCGTAGCTCAATTCCTTCATGCTTAAAAGTGAACACACACACACAGACAGACACACAGACAGACCATGTCGCGAAAACCACTTTTTTGGACTCAGGGACTTCAAAACGTGAAGATCCATCAAAATCTCGACATGGAATTTTTGACATGAATCCAATACGGTACTCTCTCTCTCTATAAATATTAACATATATATAGAGATAAGAGAAAGTAAAAATGGTTAATAATTTTAATGGTAATTGTTGCCCTCGGGGCTTGGCTTAGGGGTTAGCGTGCTAACATCGTATAGCAAAAGTCGCGGGTTCGGACTCCAGGCAGTCCGATGATTTTATTTAAGCCATTTGGATACCAAATTAAGGTCGATTCTGTTTTAGACAAACATTTTTAAGAATTTTCCTACTATATTTTCGGCGCCAACGGGTTGCGTTTTGCCTTTTGAATTCTTTCTAAACCGTACTTATAGCTGACTTTCTTTTAAATTAAATTTCCCACTCTCTCTTTCTTTTTGAAAAAGATGGCTATCAATGATTTATACCAGCAATTTAATCACGGTGGGAGCGGTAAATAAAATGTCCAAGCCAAGGAGGAGGAGGAGGAGGAGGAGGAGCAAGAGAAGAGCCAATTTTGGTCAACTAATTAATCTTATATATGCACACAAAACAACAAACAACAAAAACACTTTACTCGATTTTAATTGGCTAATTTGAATAGCACAGAGGAAATAATAATAATAATAAGAAAAAAAAAGAAAGATTTGAGATTATGATTATTTTAAAGGGCGTTAACATGCAAATGATTAGGGCAATAAATCAGCGAATTCCGATTAAGATATTTGTTAAAAGGGAATATGATGCAAGTTAAAGATGGAGTGCAAACAAAACAAAACGAACACGATTTTTCGGGGTCGGCGGACCTCAATCTATCCCTCCAACCCTATCATGCATTTTGCGACCGGAAGAAATAGAACAGGCCGGCCCGTCGCACGGCCTGTTGAAAAGAGGAAGGAAGAGACAGACATACAAAGAACTGAAGGACTGCCTGTCCTAGCTCGGGTAGCTCGTGGTCGCCATCCACGTACCCACAAGATGTGGGCCCCTGAGCGAATTATTTAAAAGGTAATTAATTTAGAATAACTAAGTTTGTACTTTCTCTTACCTATATATAGAAAGTGCAAGTATGGTATTTAGGTGAAAAATTTTGATGGGAATATACGTTTTAAGGTCCTTTGAGATTTCAAAAAAAAGTCCCGCAAAATGGTCTGTCTCTGTGTGTGTCTGTGATCAAAATAAAGTATGATGGATATGAGCTACGAAGTTGAAATTTTATATTTAAGTTAGGTACTTTCCCGGGACAGTTAAAATATTTTATAAGCTTCTGAATAAAATGGGCCAAAAAGTGCTAGTACTTTACTGATGTAATTTTTCAGTTTTTTTCGATTTTCTCAAAATCGTCTCTAACGATTTTGATTAAAATTCATAAATCAACTATTTTTTTTATATGCCCTTTAAAAAGTATATCAGTAAAATTTTTCGTGGAAATTGTTTGAAGTACACTTTACTGATGTAGTAGTTCAGATTTTTCAAATTCATTTTCTGGCTCTTCCTTCCATAGAGCCAATGTTAAATCCCTATGGGGATTTGTTAATTTCGATTCAAAAAGGGGTTTCCCTTCGGAGCTTTTTCACACATTAAAAAAAAAATTGTCCAATTCTTCTGAAATTTTTTATTTATCTAGGATTCTCTATTGTGTATAAAATCATCATATCATCATATCTATCGACTTTGATTAAATAAAAATAAATAATATAAAGCGCTAGCGGCTGACTTCCTGTCCCTGGGTGTATTTGCCGATCAGGGCGTTGATTGACCAGAATAAAAGGAAGTTGAGTCAAAGAGGGAAATTTAAAATTTCCAAACTGTGAGCAGGAATAAATTTGATTCATTTGCTCGGCGAAGGGGAGCAAGGGGGTCTAGGGGGCGCAGCCCCTCAAGTCTGGAACTAATGGTAGGCCTATGGGGAACTAAATACACCTCGACACAAAAAAAATTTGGTGTGATAAGTTGTGTGACCAATTACACCAGATTTTTTATAATAACGAGGCATTATTGCAATATTTACTGTGGAGTGAACCAGCCCCCGGGGAAAATTGATCTCCCACTTCACATTCTTGAATTTCCGTCATTAGCACATTGCACAGTCAGCGGCCCGTCAGAGAAAAAGATTACTTCCTTTAAGTGATAAAATAATTTATCCAGAGAAGAGGGAAGTGAGAGAGAGAAATAAATTATAATTCTTCAGTGTGATTTAGAAAAAAAAAAAGCGATTATCGTTTATTATAAAATAATTGATTGGCGATCATCCGGCCGTAATCATTTATTACCAATTTTCGATTAATTGCTTACTAATTATAATCGTTTAGGGACTATTTATAACAACTCGGCTTCTTTTTTTTTTATTCAAACAAAAATACAAAAAAACATCGTGTTTGTAGGTCTAAACTAAAACGTTTATACAAACATGTTATTATTTTGTTAATGAAATTTGCTATGAAAATACAAACATTTTCTTTTTTCTGCTGACCACTTTCGATCTACTGTGTGTGGACGTGTATATCCCTGTGTGTCCCTCAAGGCTCACCATGCAGACCTGCTGCGGGCATGTGTATCCCTCGATCATTTTTACACATTTTACTCTGGCTGCTTCCAAGAATTTTCAAAATTTTCTTAATACTAAGCATTCCCTTTGTTTCCGTCCACATGGGACTAAATTAATTTCACATTCCATAAAGTAGATATTTATTCGCTTAGGGGCACACATCTTGTGGGTACGTGGATGACGACCACGAGCTACCCGAGCTGGGACAGGCAGTTCTTCAGTTCTTTGTCTCTTCCTTCATCTTTTCAGCAGGCATCAACGTGGACGGGCCAGCCTGTTCTATTTTTCTTCCGGTGGCAAAAAAGGCATGATAGGGCTGGAGGGAAAAAGTGAGGTCCGCCGACCCCGCACCGCGGGATTAAAGGCGAGAACAGAAGAAGAAGAAACTAGATATTTACTATTTTTAATCTTTTATTCCTTAAAACTACCTTAAATAATACATAATTAATAGAACTAATAAGAAAAGATAGATTTTTAATAACCCAAACTTCCTCTATTTTAATTATGCTTAAAGCATCTGGTAACAGTCAAAAGGTGATTCAAACTATCTTTAAATTCTTGCTCGTCCTTGGGCCATTCCCATAGAGTATCCGCCTGGCCTCTTGTGCTAGGGGTCTAAATAATAACGGTTATATCGTGGGCTAATTAGGATAGAACACATGCGCCTTTAATTCTGATATCAAAGAGAGATAGATAAATTGTTTCATCTGTCAAAGTTCCTCAGCAGAAATCTTTTTCATTCCATAATTATGGTTTGTCAATCATTTGTCATCATACTAAAAATTGTTTTTTTTTTTCAGTAAAGTATATTTATACGAGACAAAAAAAACAAACAATTTTTAGTATGATGACTTAAAATTTTCGAATAAAATATCATTTTTCAACTTCTAAAGTTTCGCGAGAAAGCTGAAAAAATTTCATAAAAAGGTTAAGTAAAAAATAAACCAAATTTCAAAAAAAATCTTTTTATAACAAAAAAAAAAAAAAATAGAAGCAATCGTCGGCACATCTTGAAATTAGGGGGGGGGTAATTGTAGAATTAGTTGAAGTTTTTTTTTTTGAGTTAAAAAAAAAATAAAAAAAAAATGGTCGGATTAAAATTAGGGTTTTATAAAAAAAAACTGAAATATTTCATATATCCGGGCTTCTGAAATAATTTTTGTATTTTTTTCTGAAAACTACATTAAAAAACAAAATTTTTATAGCCTTGCGGGGTTCCGAAATATCAATTTTAAAATAAGTTATAGTTATTTGAAAAAAAAAGAGCAATTTTTTTCAAAAATCCATAACTTTTTTTTAGTTGGGTAAAAAAATTTGAAAAAATTCTCAAAAATGTCTTTTAAGGAGTAGAAAAAAGATAGGAAATTTTCAGCGAAATTCGCGGGGGTCAGGAAAAAAATTTGTCGATTTGGCATGGAATGACCCATATATTTCAATAATATATAATAAGGAAGATAAACAGGCGCGCTAAAATTCGGTCCCTAATTTGAATTTCTTCCTTGACGCAGTGGGAAGGAACATTTTTTTTTTTTTTTTTTGTTTTGTCCGTTTTCTTCCAAACCAACGATTTTCTTTATCAGATATTTAAATTTTTTTACAATTTCCTTTTAACAATATCGACTTGGGACAGCTTTTTTTGTTTTCCCTGCAATATTCAAAAAGATCTCGAGCGCCTATATATAGAATTTTTTGCAGTGGTTAATATTATTGAAATAATAAATGGCGAAAATGTAATCAAAACATAAAAAATATGAAATGAGTTTAAAAAATCCCAACTAAAAATAGATTCTAAATCCCAGCAGCCCTAGCAAGAGAGAGAGAAAAGAATTAAAAAAAAAAAAAAAAGAAAGAATAATAATTAAAAACAAACACAGCGTATGACGTCATCGTCTCTGCATATATCATCATCACCTATCTAACATAAAATAAATAAAATGTGACAAGTTGAGGGATTTGTATTTACTTGCAATTATTTCCATTCGATTAGCGGAAAGAGAAAGAAAGAGGAGGAAACTGGGAGGTGGAGATTAAATTACGATGCAAGGAGAGGAGGGGGGGCGAAAGGGGGGGGGGGGTTCGTAATTCAATTGTTGGAAAATATTTCTTTTAAAATACTTGACTTAATGAGAAAACTTTATTACATTCTTTTTTTCTCCTCTCTGTTTAAGCATGAATTTTTCAAGAGTGGAAGAGAAGCGGAGGGTGAGAGGGGAGGGGGGGGGATTCGAAAACGATAAAAGTTAAATTTTCATCCGATTAAGTAGAAAATTTCGGTTTAATAATAATATGCAGTGGCATATTAGAGAATTATTTTTCTACTAATGACATCATATTAAAATTTTTGTATATTATTAATTAATACTTACTTCAAGCAAGTAAGAAACAAGGGCGGATACAGGGGGGGGGGGGGGTAAAGGGGGGTAATTACCCCCCCCCCCCCCGAGATTTGAAAAAATACCTATTTTTGGTTCCGCGGGTGGGAAAAATTAAAGATTTTGGCTCTCTAAAAAAAAGGTAAACTATTTATACGGACGGGAAAAATTTTTGGAATTTTTTGTCGGGAAAAATTTTTGGTAGCGCGAACGGAACATGAAAAAATGTTTGGTTCCGTGGGTGGAAAAAATTTTGGGTCCGGAACATGGGTAAATTTTTGGTTCCGCGAGCGGCACATGAAAAAATTTTTTGGTTCCGCGAAAAACAAAATTTTTCGTAGAAAAATTTTTGAGAACAGCCCTGCTCCCCGAAAAAAATTTCTATATACGCCCCTGTTGCTGTGCGACGAGTCACACCAGATTACCCTCCCCCCTTGAGAAACACCTCTGGATCCGCCCTTGGTAAGAAATTTTACTATTTCATCATTCTTTTTTATAAATTTTATATAATTGAAGGGCTTAGTGGAAGATAGTCATAAACCTCTATTTAGTCATTTTTGAGATATTCATACCATTGTATTCTTTACATAAGAAGTTGCTTGATTTTATAATAATTGGCTGCACATAATAAGTGCAAGTTCTTTACTTGGCCAGCTTGTAAAGATAATCATAAGCCACAGCAAAATGGCGTCGAAATCAGGAGTAATTAAAATACATATAAATATGTGATTCAAAGGTAGAGATCTCGCCTATTGTGCCAAGGGTCAGGAGTTCACTTCCCGTTCAACGTAATGGAATTTTTTTAAAATCATATTCTTATTCAATAAAAAAATAAGGACCGAGTCTCAGGTGCCAAAAAAGTCTTTAAAACATGCTGAATATTTTGTTTTCAAATCATTATATTTATTAAATAAAAAAAATCTTGTCTCTCTTCTAAAAACAATTTCTTTCATAAAAACAGCAGAAGCTTACGAAGCCAAATTTTTCCGTACAGACTACAAAGTGACGTTCAGCTAAAGCACCCAAGGTTGGACAGACATGGGGAGAAATTATATGCCTATGTTTTGCTAACGATTTAAAGACGTTTGTAAATAAATAAAAAAGCTGTAGAATCTTGAATGATGCTGGCCTTGAATTAGAGGAATAATATTTCCGGAGAGAAATAAATCGTTTATTATATAGCATGTTGTTAATTAATTTCTTCGCGTGCCTTAGACAGAGAGAGAAGAACGAAAACTAATTGATTATTAGTGTGCAAAATTTAATTAATGAAATTTTATATATCATTTTTAATTACCAAGTAGGCAAATTGCTTTCGTCGGTCGGATTTGCCACTCCCACTTTGTTATCTCTTGTCTTGTCTGTCTTTCCTGATTTAAATTCAACAATATTTCAATTATTCAATTGGCTCCCCGTCACTTGAAAGATCATTTATGGATTTGTCCTGATGAAGTCGGGATGAAATCGTCAAAACATCGACAAATCAAGAATACAACAATTGAGTGGTTCAAAGCAAAAGTGGACCAAGTCCAAAAGTAAACAATTTTCTTATTTTTCCCATTTTGGATAGTAAATTATGGTAGTTCGCTGTAATAATGAACCGCGTCCGAATTTCAATACTAATCCTCCAGAGTGCAGCAGTTCCTTAATGCCAAAAAAAAGTGGTGTGTGTACTTATGGTACACGCGTTAGAAGTTATATTTCTTTGGAGTATGAAAAAAATTTAAAATAATAAAAATGCTGTAATGATCGAAGATAAATATTAAAGTTATTTTTCTTTCGATATTAGCTCTTTGTTCATGATTCTTTTGGTCTTCGATCCTGATTCTTTCGGTCTTCCATTCGTTCTTTTTATTTTATTTTCAAACAAAGAGCGCCAGAGAGCGCTGGTGTTCTTTCTATTTTATTTTTTAAACAAAATACATTTTGGTCGCTTTAGATAAAAAAATTATTAAATTATTAATTAATAAATTTAATTAATAATTTAAATTTTTGGATTTGAAAATAACAACACGTTTTGTCAAATATAACTTCATATCGTTTTCACAAATTCACTCTCATCAATCTTATCAAAACGCGCCAAAAGAAGTATAACTTCAAAATCTGAAAAAAATATAAAAATCGGAATTAAAAATTTATAATGTGGACTTAGATAAAGTATAAAATAAGTTCTTAAGGTGCGCGTCTCGAGGTGCTAATTTTGGGAGATTCCAGCGGCCACAATTTTGAAGCTATCCACCTCAAAAAATATCTACAACTTGTAGAAGCCTTTTTTTTGATTTCCGAAAAAATATATATATTTTTTTTAGATTAATCGCATTAAATAAAAGATATTTTAAAAAAATTTGCTCTATAACTTATAGATAATTAAATTAGTAATCATTGTGTTAAAAAATAATTAATTTTTTATCCTTAATTAATTAGCTGGAATCTTTCAAATGAAATGGAATAAATCCCTTGTATCCCTATGGGAAAACTAACGCCATCTCTTGCCGCCTGGAGTAACTCGGTAGTGAATCGTCTTCTAACGGCTTTTCGAGACGCGCACCTTAATGATTGCGGAGATGTAAAATAAATGTTGTATATTTTAAGAGAGATTAAATATAAGGCTTTAACTTTGATTCATTTTTTTTTTTTTTATTTATATATGAAAGATGACTTGGTTCACTTTTGCTCTCGAGTCCCTCATATATTATTCAGGCAAATAATTTAAGTATATATTTCCAATTTGAGAGTGATTTGAATACTTGTCGCCCAGCTAGTCACGGCTTGATAGCGTCATTGTGACGGCCTAATCGTGACACCGAGCGTTAATTGGTCTTTAAATCTACAATTCAGAGGAAATGGAAGTTATAAATTAGGAGCATGAGATTTACATACGAATATTGTTTTAAATATGATTTTCGTCTGGGGAGTGAATTTTGATTTTCCTCTGAGACTTCATTAATATGAGAAGTTTAGCGAGAGACTTCACTAGCACAAGAGAGATAGGGAAAATTAAAAATAAATAACCTAGTATTTTGACTCGGGTTCTAGACTTTCTAGAACCTATTTGAAAATGGAACAAACAGAAAGATGATGTTAAAAAATTAAATACAAAATTTTGTATTTCGTTTGCTCTGAAGATGAGAGTCATTTATGGATTATAAATATTTTTATTTTTGTCTTCGAGTCTTATTTCCAAAATTCAGTTCTCTGCTCATGGATAGTGTCTAGTTTTTTACTTAAAAAAAAAAATATAATAATAATAAAAATACTAGGTTATAAGTTTCAACGACTTATTAAAATTAACATTTTTAATACTTAATAAGCATTTTTCGATATCATCTGATGTGATTTAACAACTCTCTCAAGTGTCAATCTTAAGGGTTAAAAATGTTAATCTTCAATAAATCTTTGAAACTTATAACCTAGTGTTTAATTTATTTTTTCTATTTTCACATATATTCAAGCCTATAATTTTTTCAAATAGATCTGTCTAATCGGATAAACTGCGGATTACAAATCAAGAGTTCAAGTCCACTAAGCAGACGTGTGGATCCGTCGATCATTTTTAATAATTTTTACTCGGGATATCACAAAGAGCCTTAAAGACCTAAATGTGTTCTCTGGAGTCAGCGACTTTAGCCTAACCTTCAAATAGAGCCTGCTCTTGATAGGGTAATTTAAGGCTTGTTTCCCTATGGGAAAAACTAACGCCATCTCTTGCCGCCTAGAGTAACTCGGTACTGAATCGTCTTCTAACGGTTTTTCGACCACCTTGAGAATTTTCTTGCCTGAATGTAGGCAACCAAAAAGACTCTCTAGTGGAGATTGCATCTTTCCAGGCGCCAGGGGGAGGATTTTTTGTTAATTTGTTGGTTTTTTTCAAAGAAAATAAAATAAATTCTAAAAAATATAAATTCTGTTTTCAACGCCTTCAATTTGGAAAGTTAATTATTTATTATTATCATTATAATTATATTTTTATCGAAGTTGGTCAGATAAAGTTAATGTCGATAAAATAGGTTGAAGGATGCGACCGGTCTTTCCAATCCTTCTTTTAAAAAAATGTCCCCCAGCCCTATCCTATGAGAGGACAATTCCATAATAAATCGCTACATTTAAGGCTGCCTACACATTTTAATTAAATAAATTTATCTTCTTGTACTTAAAAAAATTAACATTTAAGTCTTGAACAAGCAAGCAAACAAACAAACAACACTTTACACTTAAAATAGAGAGAGAAAACATTTCAATTAAATGTTTTGACAGTAGAAATAAATAAATAAATATCGAAATGACAGCTAATATATTATTTTGAATAATAATTATCTTATCATCTTACGTTCTTATTTAGTTATCAGTATTTTTAAATGAAAACACTTGTCGGTTTAGTTTTTTTTTAAAGTTTAAGCAAATTAAGGATAATTTAAACAGGATTTAGTTAATGGGGCTGTCTAAATAAATAAATGGAAATTTCAAAATTTGGTGTAACTGGACATCACAGGATTTTTTCGCTTAGCTTTTGTAATCGAAAGTTGTGTTCTGTGCTATCACACATATCGACATATCTACTTTTCGATAGCACAAAGAATAGATAGAATTCAATACTTTCTCTCTCTATATATTAACATATATAGAGGTAAGAGAAAGTAATAAAAAAAGCAAACGTGTGGGGTCGTAGGTCCCCCGGCAGGAACGAAGTTCCTCACGCCTTTTCTGAATATTATTTAAATAGACGGAAAGCCCGTCTTCGGCAGTAGTTAGAAGGAGATAAAGAGAAGAAGAAGGTGGGCGTGGCCTCGCCAAGACTTCGGCTAGTCTCCCTCCGCCGCCGTCGCTCGGGCGCTGGGAACGCATTTTTGTTAGGAACGCGTTTTGTTACGTTACATTCTCTCCCAATTCACCCTGCGTAAGCCGCGTTAAAGAACTTGGTTCCAAAAAGTAAAATGATATTAATTTTGTATAGGAAATTTTAAGGAGGGGGCGGCAAATTAAATTGTGCCCCCAGTTACAAATCTCCTAGTTACGGCCCTGGTATAGGTATGTCTATGGAGGAGTAATTTTCCATTAATCTCTGGTTAGACGCTTTAAGACTGCTTGTAATCTCTTTTTCTTGGCAATTTCATCTTGAATATATAGTTTGTTTATTATCATAAAAATAATTTTATATCCAATAAGTTGAACGTTTCCCGTTTTTGTAAACAATTTGTATGTTGTGGATGGTTAGCTAGATGATTAGTTAGAGAAGACCTTGAAATATCAAGAGATGTTTTATGGTTATCCATAAAGTACCCGGATTTATTAGAAAATAAACATTTAAAAGTTATGTCTTAAAAAAAGAAAAAGAGAAAAGATCGCAATCAACGTTCATGAAGACGAAATGACCATTTCTTCTTCTCTAAACAAAATAACTAGTTTATTAAAAAAAAAAAAAAAAAAAAAACAATAATAATTAAAGGGTGGTTGCTCTTGCCAGATTTTTCAAGACAATATTAATAAGGTGACCAATTTTTATTTTCATAATTAAATGTTAATATATAGAGAGAGAAATATTGGTTTCATGTCAAAAATCCGATTAAAGTATAATTCCTACATAATTGTTACCAAAAATTCTGTATTTTTAAAAAGTGGTTTGGCAAAAGGAAAAATACGTTCGGGCCCGGGGCGCAAACAAATACCCGGATAATTAGGATAAAGGATTCAGAGCCCAAAGGCTTAGTAACAGTTCCCAACCCGAAAGCCTCAAGCTAGCATAAACACCTAATTATTTCTTTATTGAAATATTTTATTTAAATATAGATAAAAAAAATATCAAGAAAATACAATTTAATTTTGTTGCCCCAAGTCAAATACAAGGTTTGATCTCAATTTGCAAAACACGCAAAGGCCAGGGAATTTTTATGAGCAGAGAAATGTTGATATGTTCATTAGTTGTCTTTCCAGATCGTTATATTATTTTGTATAAGAAAGTCAGAAAGATCAATCGAAATTCAAAATAATAACAGGGTTTAGGAGAGATTCTTAAGGTGCGCGTCTTGAAAAGTCGTTAGAAGACGATTCACTACCGAGTTACTCTAGGCGGCAAGAGATGGCGTTAGTTTTTCCCATAGGGATACAAGGGATTTATTCCATTCCATTTGAAACATTCCAGCTAATTAATTAAGGGTATAAAATTAATTATTTTTTAACATAATGATTACTAATTTAATTATCTATAAGATATAGAGCGAATTTTTTAAAAATATCTTTTATCTAATGCGATTAATCTAAAAAAAAAAAAATTTAATTTTTTCGAGAATCAAAAAAAGGACTTCTATAAGTTGTAGATATTTTAAATAGCTTTAATTTTAAAAAAATTTGAGGTCGATAGCTTCAAAATTGTGCCCGCTGGAATCTCCCAAAATTAGCACCCCGAAACGCGCACCTTAATAAAGTCAAAAACTAATCCAACGCTAATTTATATTCAGAAGCTCTTTTGTTGAAAGTTGGATTATATAAGAAAAGGAGCGGCTTATTATTTATTATTGATTATCCGATATTTAGAATCAGTCGAGGTGTCAGTCATTTGATTATTCACCAGAAGGCTTATTAAAATTCAAGTAATATGTAGCAAAGGCAAAAGTGATAGATAATAGAATAGATGACAGACAATCCATGGCCATATAGGTGCGTGATCGGCCATTAGCACTCAAGTCCCGGCTTGTTTGATCCTGCTCCTCCGGGCCGGATGACACGTGCCAAAGGCGCCGGAGGAGGATGTACATGTCTACCTCCCCCCCTCAAATGGATCTCAATGTGGTGACAAATAAGGTTGGTGAAAATAACCCCCGGAGTAGAAAAATTGAGACTTTGCTCGTTAGTATTCTTCTTCTTCTATCTTGGCCCTGTCTCTATGAGGGGTCACGCATGTTTTTCCCGATAAGATGGCGTAGTGTGTCATAAAAAGTATGCCCAAAAATCAAGTAATTCAAAAATTTGCCAAGAGATGTCAGAACGGTAGCTATTAATATTTAATGCATTTGGTTGATTTTCATTGATCTTTTAACAATAAATAATTTATAAATGTTATTATATATTATGTATCTTTTATAAAAGCATAAAAATATATAAATATAGGCCAGATATAGGCTAATATTATATTGTCTGTTAGACTAGCCTGCCATCTATTGCAAGAATAATGAACTAATTTGACAGTTGTTTTTTTTTTTGTATTTGCTTGATAACAAAAAAATTAATTACGATAATTTTTTAATAAGTCATTGAAAAAATTAAAAAACGATGTCCCAATAATCTCTTATGAATTTAATTTATTTAAAAAAAAAAACGCATTGAAAAATTTCTTATAATACTCTAGTTTTTTTTTAAAGTACGTTTAGACGTCGCTCCTGAACCCCCTTAAGCAAACAATTGTTGAAAACGTCCGTCCTTCATGTAAACACACCATAAATAAAAATATCTGTCAAAAAGCTTAGTTATTACAGCTAATTAAAGAATTGGATATTTTTTTAAGAAAAGATAGTCAATGAACTGGTCCTTAACACATTCACCATATCATATATTCTGTTTAATTCTTTTTTATATGAGAAGTTTTCTATATTTTTAAAACAAACAAAACATATTTGACATTCCGATTCATTTATGGTGTGTTCACATGATTGACGGACGTTTTAGCTAGGGACTCCCATATCCATAAAATGATATACACATGAGAGTGGCGTAATTTTTTTTTTAACTCCATACAACGTGGATCTCTCTAAGGAATTTTATTGTTAGAATGCTTCTAGTTTTTTTTTAGTGACCAGAGGCCAAATGCGATTTCATTTATATATATATATATATATATATATATATATATATATATATATATATATATATATATATATATATATATATATATATATATATTAATCGCATCTATAATTTAAAAAAAAAATCTGGTGTGAATGGCGCACAGCACACAACTTTCGATTACCGAAGGTGCTTGTCACACCAGATTTTTTGTGTCGAGATATATTTAGTTACCGCCGATATATTAGAATTCAAGATATGAACTTTATAAGCCCACGGGGCGTGGTGTAGAGGTTAGCGTGCTAACCTCATATACAAACGTCGCGGGTTCGGACCCCAGGCAGTCCGATGATTTTATTTAAGCCATCTGGATACCAGATGGCTTAAATAAAAATGCCTGGACCCTAATATATATAAATTCATAAATAACGGTTATCGTAAATGTCTTATATGGCCTGAGCTGCCGAAAAGACAGTGTGAATGTGTGTGTGAGTGTGAGTGTGAATGAGAAAAAAGTGTGAATGTTTTTGAAAAAAAAAAAAAAAAAACTTTATAAACAGAGAAAAATATATATATTTTGTAACCATGGCAACCATTTCTCCTATCTTTCCTATGAAGCACAAGAGTAAAGTGTTCTTCAAACAATTTTGACAGCAAAATGAGAATATACATTTGAAAGAGCATCTAAAAAATAATTGATTTTTGAATTTTAACCAAAATCGTTAGAGCGAATTTAAAAAAAAATCGAAAAAAACTGAAAAAGTGCATCAGTAAAGTATTAGTACTCTTTGGCCGATTTTGATTAAAAGCTTATTTCACACGCTCCCGGAGGTGTTTAACTTATATATAAAATTTCAACCTCATAGCACAATTCCTTCATGCTAAAATTGCTAAAATTGAACAGACAGACACACAGACAGACCATGTCGCGAAAACCACTTTTTTGGATTCAGAGGACCTCAAAACGTGTATATCCATCAAAATCTCGACATCGAATTTTTGACATGAATCCAATACTTTCTCTCTCTATATATATGTATATTAACATATACATATAGGTAAGAGAAAGTAAAAAAAAAAACACTGATAAGTTCATAAGTTTTATTAGAGTGAGATACAATAAGAAGAACGAACGCCAGTCCATTTTCTACCAATTTATTGGAAAAAAAATTATAGAATTATAAATCTGTTCGCGATTGAATAACAAAATTGATTTCCTTCTCTCACTGTTTAAAAATTTAAATTAATTCCTATTCAACACTTAAAAGAAGGAAGAAAGCAAAAAGCTTTTTTTTTTTCTTAAATCGATGATATTTGGCTTGAAATTCAATTAATTGTCATTGATTTTGGATGATGACGCAATTTGCAAGCAAACGAGCTCATTTGTAGAGGAAAAAGGCTTGTAGACTAATATCACTCAACAGTTATAATAAAAGTTAAGCTAAAGATCGATATGACTATTTGAGAAAATAAAATGAAATTTTCCCAGCCTAATGACATAAACATTTTATCAGCGAACTAACTGGAATATTTGTTTATTTTGTATTATTTTAGTAGTTTAAACAGAAAACATCCATCCACTTTTAATTGTTGAACATAAATATTTCGTTTTAATAGGTTCCTTGAAGTAAAAATAAATTTGAACAATCGGGCAATCAGATGATCTTTATTAAAAAAATAAAAATACAAACATTGAACAGTTACTATTCTATTCAATTTAAGAGCGAAAATATAAAATTTAATTTTTTTTTTTTTTTTTTTTTTAAACATTCACACTTTTTTCTCATTCACACTCACACTCACACACACATTCACACAGTCTTTTCGGCAACTTAGGCCATTTAAGACTTTAGACGATAACCGTTATTGAATAAATATACATATAGGGGTCCAGGCATTTTTATTTAAGTCATTTGGTATCCAATTGGCTTAAATAAAATCATCGGACTGCCTGGGGTCCGAACCCGCGACTTTGGTATTCGAGGTTAGCACGCTCCTCTACGCCATGCCCCGAGGGCATAAAATTTAATTAAGAGTATTTTATTTTAATTTGAAATTCCTTTCGAGATCTCCGTTTATTTACATGCATTGAACACAAACTTTCAATTTCCGATGGTGCGACCAGTCATACCAGATTTTTTTTTTTTAAACAAAGTTTCAATAAATCAATATACACATGCGATATATCATTTTACTTGAGAGAATGTCAAGTTTTAGAATATATAAAAAAAAAACTATATATTATCTAAGGAAAAATAGTGCACTCAGACCAGTGTCAGCAATTTCTCCTGGGAGAGGGTATTTTTTTTTCTATTTAATTTCCCATGAAAACGGGGATTTTTATGAGAAATGGAAGGGAATGGAGTCAAGTCTTTTAACTTTTATTTTTTTCTTAAAAATGTACAGTAGCCTATATAAAAGAAAACTTTTGGATGAAAACAAAAATTCGAACATTTTGAATATTTATCGAGTATTACTTTTAAAAATTTAGATGAAAGTAAGTATGGTGGGACGATTAGGTAAGCAGTGGTTCTTAACAAGAGGTCCGAGAAAGCATTTTGAGATTTATAGAGTAGGGGTGCGGGTTCGGATCTCAGGCAGACGGATGAATATTTATTTGAATACAAAACTATACTTTAGTACTAATTTAGTCTTTGAAAGAGAGAATTTTTAATCCTTTTTGACAAATTTGCGCAAAATATTATGTTGAAAAACACTATACTCTAATAAATTCCTATGATTTCTCAAATATCTATATAAAAAAATTTAAAAGACACTTTTTGCCCACGGGGCTTGGAGTAGTTGGTAGCGTGTCTACCTTCTATACCGAACGTCGCGGGTTCGGACGCCAGGCAGTCCGATAATTTTATTTAAGGCATTTGGATACCAAATGGCTTAAATAGAAATGCCTGGACCCCCAATATGTACATTAATCAATAACGGGTATCGTTTAAAGTCTTAAATGGCCTAAGTTGCCGAAAAGACTGTGTGAATGTGAGGACGAATGAGAAAAAAGTGTGAATGTTTAAAAAAAAAAAAAAAAAAAAACACTTTATTGAGATAGCACAATTTTAATTAGACTGTTTTGTAAAGTTCAAAAATCTGGTGTGACGTCGCATAGCACAAACTTTCTCTTACCTTCGGTAATCGAAAGTTGTGTTCTGTGCTTGTCACACCAGATTTTTGTGTCGACAAAAATTTAGTTTCCGCCAATATATTAGAATTAAAGATGTCAAATTTATAAACATGGGAAAATATTTATATTTTGTTACCATGGCAACCATTTCTCCTATCTTCTATGAAGCACAAGAGTAAAGTGTGCTTCAAACAATTTTGAGAGCAAAACGAGAATATACATTTGAAAGAGCATCTAAAAAATAATTGATTTTTTGAATTTTAATCAAAATCGTTAGAGCGAATTTTGAGAAAATCGAAAAAACTGAAAAAGTACATCAGTAAAGTACTAGTACTCTTTGGCCGATTTTGATTAAAAGCTTATTTTTCCGGTCCCGGGGGTGTTTAACTTAAATATAAAATTTCAACCTCGTAGCTCAATTCCTTCATGCTTAAAATTGAACACACACACACACACACGACACACAGACACACACACACACACACAGACAGACAGACCATGTCGCGAAAACCACTTTTTTGGATACAGGGGACCTCAAAACGTAAGATCCATCAAAATCTCGACATCGAATTTTTGACATGAAACCAATACTTTCTCTCTCTATATATTAACATATATATAGAGGTAAGAGAAAGAAAAAGCTAAACATTTCTGTATATATGACTCATTTTTGCTATTTTGTCCTTTACGACCTTTTAATTTCCAAGTAACGATGTAGCCTAAGATGGCGAAAAGATAAAAAAATATCTTAAATGCTAGAGTAGCCGAAAAGGACAATAAATTTAAAAAAATATATTCTGTAAAATCACAGAGGCAAAGATTTTCACTAGTGGATTTCTAATCAATTATTTTAAAAATTAAAATTAAATATTTAATTAGCTATTTGTTTCAAAGGTTTTATTAATTAAAAAAAAGATTAACTCTTGATACATATTTCGACAATTCCTTGTCATCATCAGGTTGAGTTTAATTTGTATATTTAATTTTAATTTACAAAATGTTTTTGCAAAATTTCAGTACAATTGAATAATTATACTTTGAGTTATTGTGGACGAAAGACATTTATTTCTAGTTAATTACAGCCATAGTTAATCCTAGCGGTATTTACTTTGAAAGGTCCTCTCATAGAGTAGTCAATGAATATCGCATTGGGTAAGCGAGAGAGCGAGCGAGCCCTTCCTTCTTATCCTAGGAGAAGGGGCGACTCGAGAGCCCTTAAGGGCTGAGCCCTTTAGGTAAATTCAAACTTTGAAAATAAATGTATATTTAATGAATGTTGGAATTTGAATTAGGAATCTCTATATCTATTACACGGTGAATAATAAAATTAATTATCAAGCCGTCACAAAAATGTCTAGTTAGACCGCAGTGTATTTAAACAAAAAAAAATTGTTTTTTTTTTCACCTTCTTATTAATAATCTGGATTCAATCCATTTAATACAGAATATTTACGGTACTTTTGGCTTGTCTAAACTTTCTGACAAAATAGGCCAAAAAGTACTACTACTTTATTAATGTACTTTTTCAGTTTTTTTCTATTTTCTCAAAATTCGCTAAAACGATTTTGATTAAAATTCAAAAATCAATTATTTTTTGGATGCTTTTTAAAATATATATTCTCATTTTGCCTTTGGAATCTTTTGAAGCACACTTTACTCTTGTACTTCTTAGGAAAGATAGGAGAAATGGTTGCTATGGTAACAAAATATAAATATTTTCTCATATTTATAAATTTTACATCGTTGGTGTAGGGGTTAGAGTGCTGGTCTTGTTTACCAAGGGTCGCGGGTTCGACAGTCCGATGATTTTATTTAAGCCATTTGGCTACCAAATGGTTTAAATATAAATGCCTGGACCACAAATATATATATTAATATCGTAAAAGTCTTATATGGCCTGAGTTACCGAAAAGACTGTGAATGTGTGTGTGAGTGTGAATGAGAAAAAAAGTGTGTTAAAAAAAAAATTTACATCTTGAGTTCTATTGTAATGTAATGCTGCAAACTATAGGCCTATGTATGTAGAGACAAAAAATCTGCAGTGGCAAGAACAGAGCATAATATTCTCTCACCAAAGGTAAAAAGAAAGTTGTGTGCTGTGTGACCGGTCACACCAGATTTTTATATCTCTTTTTGTTTACGAGCTATGAGTTCGAAATTAAAGACAAAATAAAGATAAAATATTCATTGAAAAGATATTTGTTTATTTGTAGCATCCGAGAGTGTGTGGTCAGTCAGTCGGTCATTCAGAGTCGCAGCAGTCAGCATTCATACTTGGGGGCATATTCATTAAAATTCAATTAAAATCTCTTGGGAAACCAGTTCTATTAGGTTTTGATTCATTATCAGGTCTCGGGTCTATCAATTGTCTTTATTTGGTCATCAACAGTAGAATCAAGCAGAGGCATCATCGATGACGATAACACCTGGCGGGGAATAATTACTAAAATAATGGTGTGAACACTAGACTCTTGAGTTTAAGTGAATAAATCTTTTTTTAATATCCACTAATGTTTTAAAAAATAAAATATTTTAAGGGAGAACGGGAGCCAAGGTGGTTACGCATGTTTTTCCCGATAAGAGGGCGTTGTGTGTCATAAAACTATGTCCAAAAAATCAAGTAATTCAAAAATTTGCCAAGAGATGGCAGAATGGTAGCTAACAATATTTAATGCATTTTGTTGATTTTCATTGATCTTTTAACAATAAATACTTTATAAATGTTATTATATTTTATGTATCTTTTATAAAAGCATATAAATATATAAATATAGGCCAGATATAGGCTAATACTATATCAGTCTGCTAGACTAGCTTGCCATCTATTGCAAGAATGCTGAACTAATTTGACAGTTGTTTTTTAAATAAATCATCTAAGCCTATTTTAAAAATTTCTTAATTAATATGTGATTAATAATATAAAAATTATATTTCAATATATAATAATATAAAGACTCATTAAACAAAAAAAACAGATATAAATGTTTTAAATAGATTTCATTTGAACTCTCATTTATTAATCAGAAAAATAACGACAAAAAGTATAGAAATAACACTGAAGCCATGGGCTGGCACTTTGAATAACTCCTTCCCTCGGAGAGATAGGAATTTGTCAGAAATATTTTGTCTTTATTAAAGATTTTACTACTAATAAGTAATTTAAGAATCATTATAAAAATGTACTTTGAAGATCATCACGTTCTCTTCATAAAATAGGGAATCTTGTATTTAAAAGGATTTATGTATAAAAACGCCCCCTCTCTTTCGAATGCCAAATACCTGCTACACAAAAGAGAGAGAGAGAGAGAGTTCATGGGCGCCCTTTACCTAAAGGGAATTCAATTAAGGTTTCCAGACGAATGTCGAATTACTGCAAGTTCAATTAAACACCAAGTTAAAATTAATATCGAAAAATCATTTCACATTTCATTTCGGTATTTATTTTATTTATTTAGCCTTTGAATAAGCTACCTTTA
>JAKCPI010018431.1:0-15323 GCA_023213315.1 Euborellia annulipes
TCTTAGGCTCTTTGCTAGACAAGTTAATATGACTTAACTTGGACTTGACTTGGACTGGGCGCTGAATGTAATTGTCATAGATCGATTGTAAATAAATGTTGTCTATAAAAGGTTTTTACTTTCGACTGAACCCTATGAAGATGATCGCATAATCCACCGAAACGTCGCTTTGGGTTTGAATGCAATAAAGAAATAATAATAACTGCTTGGCCTTTTTATTCATCCTTCTAGTTATTTTCCATTATATTCAGAAATTAACGACTCTCTTATTTTGTATGAGGAGGGAGATGAAGCTCCGAAGGCGGTCCTCCTCTGACTACTATAATAAATTTCTTCTGTCATTTTCATTATACAAAACTTGAGGCCGATCTTTATACAAAAAATTACTTCCTCCCATCCTCTCCCTAAAGTTGTTTTGTTCTCTTTATTATGTTAAATAATAAATAAATTAAGCAAGTTATCCAATCTCTGATTTTATCTTTGAGTTTAATCTATCCCTCATCCGCCACTGCAGATGACGCTCTCTTCTTGTTCTTGTAGTTGTTGTTGTCTTGTTGTTGTTCTTGTTGTCTTTAATAAGTTTTCAACCAACTTGCATTGATCTTTAAGTTGATGAGCTTGAACCGTTGAGTGTTGTTGTTGTTTCTATGATATTTATATATTCTTAAATGCTTTTAAAGGGATGAATTCTTGTATAAAAAAATTTATAATTTCATTCCAACCTTTTTAAAAATATATTACAATAACAATAATAATAAGAAAAAAATAAATTTATAAAAATGTTTCCATTTTTATACTAGAAGTATAAATAATAACAGATACGATGCCAGAAATTGCTCCTTCAGAAAATTAGAAAAATTTTTTAATAACTATGAGGCACACTAAAATTTAAACAACCCGTATTCTCTCTTTTGCCAATTCCATTGAGTCAATTTTCTCCCTGTATATTTTAAAGTCTACATATTGTACTAAAGTAGAATTCGTTTGCACATCCAGAAGGTGAATTATCCCTAACACCGATTTGGCAAAAATTTGGATGTCTCTGAATTTCATAAATTTTCAATAATTTCATAAATTTTGTCCAAAATAATTTTTTTCTTACATTTGTAATATTCAATAAGGGTACAAGTATTACGTAACGGAATTTGGGGGAGGGGGGTCTTGTAAAACGTTACCATGCGTTACAAGGGGGGAGGGGGTTGAACAACGCTTTACGTAACTGGTATTTTAGCGACTGTCCGATACTTTGCGCAACATAATTGTGATTTTTAGATAAAAATGGCCACTTGAGCGTTAGTGTAACGTCTAGGGGGAGTCCAGAAAAATGCTATGGTGCGTTACATTGGGTGGAGGGGGTAAAAAATCTTCAAAAATTTTGTTACGTAATACTTGTACGCTCCCTAAGTCCCCGGTCTGACATATAGATGGCAACATTGTTGACAAACTCACGTGATTTCCGGGTAATACAGTATCTACCTTCAAACAGTACGTGTCAAAATTTCTTGGTATTCTGACCGTTAGTTTAAAAGTTGCAGTCGTTTTAGTGACACCAGTTTTGTAATTTTCAACACAATGGATAGAAAGGAATTTCGTGTGTTGATTAAACGCCGTTGTGGGGAATTACACTTTGAATTACTTCCCCACCCACCGTACTCTCCAGATTTTGCCCCCAGCGACTACTAATATCACTCTTTTTTTTTTTTTTTTTTTTTTTTTAAACATTCACACTTTTTTTCTCATTCGCACTCACACTCACACACACATTCACACAGTCCTTTCGGCAACTGAGGCCATTTAAGACTTTGACGATAACCGTTGTAAGTAATATATAAATTGTAGGTTCAGGCATTTCTATTTAAGCCATCTGGTATCCAAATGGCTTAAATAAAATCATCGGACTGCCTGGGTCCGAACCCGCGACGTTTGGTATAGGAGGTAGGCACGCTACCTACTACGCCAGACCCGGGGCTAATATCACTCTTGAAGGAGAGTATGTTGGATGAATAAAGTGGAATTTCTATAAAAAAATTGTTTTTCTTAGACCGGAGACTTATTAAGTTATGGGTTATTTAGTTTACTTAATTATCAAGCAAAGGGATTTACACTTTCCTTAATAATAACACTTTCTCATCTTTAGATAATAACACAATTAACTAGCCTCCTACGTGTAAAGCCAAGTAAAACTTGGGATTGGTTCGATTATTAAAGATTCCGTGGTCTATTTATACGGTCCACTGAATTGAAATTTATTATTCTAGATTATTAATTGGAACTTTAAATGTAGAATATATGCTGTTAGAACAGACAGTGTATTTAATTAAAAAGGAGAGGGAGGTCACACCCTTTCTCACCACCATTTACTTAGCCTAAATCTAAGATATTCTCTCTCACTTCCTTTGTAGAATATATACTCTAGGAATTGAAGCGGAATGATAGATAAATTAATTAAGAGCCAGTCGAGTGAAAATAGGAATCTTCTGAGGAGAAAAAGAATTTATTTAAAAGCCTATATTCTTCTAGATTAAAATTGAGTAAAAAAAAGTTCAGTCTTAAGGATAATTTTTAAAGTATTAAAATACCATTTACTTTAGATGTATATTTTTAATTTAATTAATTGGATTAAATTAAAAAAAATATTCAAATTTGAAATAATTTAATCCCCCCCTAATAAACGATTGAATTTCCCATTCTTTCCCCTTTACACTGATTACTAGAGAGCAGAAAAAAAGTCTTTCGACTTTTGTCAACTTTTTCCTGATTTTCTTTTGAGACTTTTCCTGATTTTCTTAGATATCTCTACGGATCTTACAAAAAGAAACGTTTTTTGAGATTTTAAAAAACGACTTTTGCAATTTTTTTGCAAAAACCGACTTTTATGACCGACTTTTTTCAAATTAATATAATATGCTTTTTTTTTTAATTATGCATTTTTGGGCTACTGGAGGCCTTTTAGTGTTTTTTCTTTTTTTTAAATTTATTTAAGGTCTTTTTCGGCTTCCGAGGCCATTTAGATACTGTTCCAATTTATTTCAATTGAATTGGATACAAATCAATTGAAATAAATTTGTCATCTGCGAACCCTCACAGCGTACAATTTTCTCTTACTTTTGAATCCTTGGAAATTGAAAGTTGTGTTTTGTGCTTGTCACACCAGATATTTTGTGATGAAATATATTTAGTTTCCGCCGATATACTAATATTATAATTCAAAACATAGAAAAATATTTATAATTTGTTTCCATGGCACCAAATTTTACAAGTACAAGAGTAAAGTGTACTTCAAATAATTTTGAGGGCGAAATGTGAATATACACTTTAAAGAGCATCTAAAACATAATTGATTTATGAATTTTAAACAAAATCGTTGGAAGGGTAG
Organism: Euborellia annulipes; assembly: GCA_023213315.1. NCBI lineage: Eukaryota > Metazoa > Arthropoda > Insecta > Dermaptera > Anisolabididae > Euborellia > Euborellia annulipes. The sequence goes on from JAKCPI010018431.1 coordinate 3,377, forward strand.
GAAGTCGAAAAAGTACATCAGTAAAGTACTACTAGTACTCTAGCCGATTTTTTTTTTTTTTAAATCCCCTTCTCTTAAGAATAGATATTTTAGACTTATACTTACTTTTTAAAGATATCTACTGAATTATTTCATATGACATCTCTTTTTGACATTTGAGAATTCTACTAATTAAATAAAGTCTTACGAAACTTCACAATTGATTGTTTCAATGCATTCATCAACTTTTCTGTGCAACTTGTGCTTAAAGTACCAAGTCTATTCATACATTTTCAATAGAGTGGAATTAGGAGATTGTGACGACATTTCCAAAACATTTCCCTTCTTTTCTTTTTGTGCATACACGACATTCTTGAGTTCAAGTCTTCTCTTTATCCAATAAATACATTCAAATTTTGATCGTTATTTAAAGAGACTTTGCAAAAGGATCATGTACTAGACTTAGAGATGTCGATTTAAAAACCTTTTTTTTGTTAATATAATATTAGTTATCAGCTCTCTTTAAAGAACCACATGTTATGAAATATTCCCAATTCCCTTTATTAGTATTCTCTTGCCTATATATGTTTATATAGAGCAAGTATTGGTCAAAAATTCTATGCCAATATTTTGCCATCAATACACGTTTTGAGCTCCCCTGAATTCATAAAGTGGTTTTCGCAACATGATATCTCTGTGTGTGTGTGTGTTCGTGAACAAAATTCTTAAAGTCTCAAGAATGAAAAAAACTAGGAGGTTGAAATTTTATATTTAAGTTAGACATCCCTCTAGGGCGTGAAAATAAGCTTTTAATCAAAATCGGCCTAAAAGAACTAGTACTCTACTGATGTACTTCTTCAGTTTTTTTCGATTTTCTTAAAATTTGCCTCTAATGATTTTCATTAAAATTCAAAAATCAATTATTTTTTAGATGCTCTTTTAAATGGGTATTTCTCCTCATTTTTGCCCTTGAAATCTTATGAAGACCACTTTACTCTTGTACTTCATAGGAAATATTGGAGAAATGGTTGCCATGGTAACAAAAAATAAATATTTTTTCTTCTTGAATGTTAAATAATTTTGTGAGTACATCGATAGCGACCACAAGTTACCCGAGCTAAGGCTGGCATTTCTTCTATTTCCCTTATGCCATCCTTCCCACTTCCTCTCAGCCATTGTTCGGCCGTGTGACAGGTACACTTGCTTCTTCTCTCGGTATCATGTGATTCTAATATTGTATACCAACCCCGAAATAGGGATTTAAGGAAGAAGAAAGAAGAAATAATTTTTTTTTTGTATAATACTAGCTGAGTGTCCGTCTGTACGTCCTGTTTGAGTAACTTCCCGATAAAATTTCGAAATGAATTTTGCACCCTTATAGTGAAAGTTCAGGTGAAATAGTTTTAAGGCATGGTCTTTTTTTTTTTTACTAAACAGTTTTCTATGTTTTAGTAAAATAATGTAATATCCTTCTCGTCAAATTTTTCCTATCAAAAAAATAAGAATCTTTTTTTCCTCACTTCATATTGAGATTGGGAATGAGAGGTATATAGAGAGGAGAGGAAGAGAGAGAGTGAAGGTGTAAGCTAAGTTGTACTAAAGTTCTACTGGGATTAGGATCAAATTTAGGATATAGCCAATATAAACTCGCAAACATTTTCGCAAACGACGTCGATGGTTTTGCCTCAAGAACGAGCAAAATTTACCAAAGGAGGAGAGAGAGAGAGAGAGAGAGAGAGAGAGAGGGAGCGTTAATGAAATATTCACAAGGCGCTGCCGCCATCTGAGAAAATTTAAATCTACTTGAATAAGAAACATTTTCAGTCAAATTTATGACAAATTTTACGCTAGGGACTTGGAAATAATTAAATAACAAACATGTACAAATACAAAAACAAAAACAAATCCATTGGAATATATCTTTTGTTTTTATTCTATTTAGATTATATCTCAAAGTTAAATTGAATTATTTTACTAGTATACAGGGTGTCATAATAAAATATTTTCTTAATTAAGCAAAGAAAGATTTTTGTTTGTCCTATATAATTATTAAATTTAGAAAAAAAAACAAAATCAAGATAACCTCCATTGTAATCAACTTAATTCTCACATTTAAATATAAATAAGAAAAGGAAAGATAAGGCAGCTAGAAAATAAAAATAACTCCCTTGTCGATGTTTCAAGCACGAATCGTGTGCTCCTTCCTATCTGGACAATAGGATCAGTTGCACGAGAAAGTTAATCTCATCAAAAAAAAAGTTATTTATTCTTTTTAGAAATAATACTTGTAATTATAAATAAATACAAAAAACATTTATTTATCTTTCTTATTTTCTACTTCGTATCGAAAGTCTTAACCGAAATTTATAGACTTTTTGTAATCATTGGAAATAATTATAAGATGCTATTGATTTTTTTTTCTTACTGTCTTTTATTATCAAAAATGTCTCACGGAATAGGCCTATTCTATTTACTAATAGATTCAGACTTCAGTCAGAAAAAAAATAATTTTTTTGAAAATTATATTTTATTCGCAAAAAGTCTTATCAAATCCAAAAAAATCTCGACATCGAATTTTTGACATGATCGCAATACTTTCCCTCTCTTTATATTTCATATAAACGGTAAGAGAAAGTAAAAATGGAGGTTTTGAAAGTGATTGCTTTTTATCTTGCTGTATTATTTTGTTTGATCCTTGAAATTTAAATATTTTAAAATTTTTTTATAAAAGCTCTAAAACGACCTCCCTGAGCTAAAGTTTTTAAAGCGACAGTCTGTGTGTGTGTGTGTGTGTGTGTGAAATCTTAATACAATGAGCTAGATCAATGAAATTTGGTATGTTTCGTACACTAAATTTGTAGATTTGTATTAACTTTTGGAATAAATCCTTCAACCGGAAGTATTACTTTATTTTTTTTTAATTTTGCAATTTGCAAATTTGTTTTTGTTGTAAATTGTATTATGATAAAACGCATAATCTTATACGTTTTTTTCGAAAATTATTTTGAAATAATATATTTATAGTATACGAAAATGTCTAGGAGAAGTCATTCTAGATTTTTTTTTATTTTGTAAATTTTTGAAAATAAAATATTTTGAATGATGCAGATTTTATAGTTGGAAAAGTTGATGAGGAAGTAAAAAGAATAGCTGCTATTACATATTTCATTTATTTCCGTTTTAAGACCGAAACGTCAGCATAGTCTCCAAAATAAAATATTAAATTTATATTTTGTCATTTATTAAGCTACATTAATCTTCTACATTAATTATTTATTAACCAAAAGTTTAACTAAAAGCAAGAGAAAAAATGTTTTTTTAAATTTCCTCTACATATTTATTTCAAATAAACGATATTTAATGAATATTATTCTCTCAATTGTAAAAAACGATAAGGGGTTGGTTGGTAAAGTTTTGATGATGGGAGTAGGCTGCCGGCATAATTTTCCAGTTCATTTAATATTTGAGAGCATATGTTTTCCAATACACAGATATGTGGTCCCTAATTGTGTTGAATGAATCCAACCTCCCACCAAACTACCCTCGTACTCCGTTCTCTGCGCCAACTTGTCGCTTGTAGTTAATGGTTTCTTGTCACTGGCTTAGATAGCTGAGGGCTCGGGTGACGTCACACAATGCAACGACCCAATCACGCCCCTATTGTATGTCTTAATGTACATCAAACACAACCACATTAAATTCACAATTATACTCTGGGTGAGCACCACATCCAAACAACAGAGTAAAGCGGAGAGGTGTTGACTCCTCTTTTTTTAATTAAAAAATAATTATTTCTCAATTTTTAACACCCTATTATTAATTATATAAATGATTGAAATAAAAGACATTTTTTGGCTTAAATCTTGGTTTTGCAAATAATAATAGAAAATGTGTTATTAATTACAATAATAATTCGGCTGCTAATTCTGTAGCCATCATCAGGAAGATGCATTCACTTTGAACAATGAACACTGAAGGTTAGGGCTAACTTCACCTCGCTCCATTCGTAGTCAACTTCACTTCGTTTACATGCGTTGCTCTCTTCATGTTACCAACAATTGAAGCTTAAACTACTAATTGTCAAATTTAATTAACATAAACAATAACAATTCTGTTGCGACTTGAGAAATAACACAGCGGAGTGAGTACAAAAGACAGATTTATTGAACACGTAAATTACAATTTATAATATATAAAAACGTGGAAGTAAACAAACATTCAATAATAATTGAATGAGCCGGTAGGCCGTGATCCAGCGCACGGCGGATCGCCAGCCAAGTAGTATTACTTGCAACACTCCCCCTGGAGACGACGTTCGGACACTCCAAGCATTTCCGTTAGTCGAGTGTGCTTCGGCTTGAACAATGGTTTCGTTAGTATGTCCGCGATCATTTGTTCAGTCGATGTATGCTTGATGGAAACCGCTCCGTCCTTAATTGCTTGTCGCACAAAGTGGTATCGGATGTCTATGTGCTTGCTTCGTGAGTGATGCACGGGATTTTCCGCGAGTTTCAATGCACCTAGATTGTCTGTGTAGATAGGCATCTTTCCTTCTATCTCGACTCCTAATTCAGCTAAGAATCTTCTTAAATAAATGGATTCCTTAGATGCATCGGATAGGCCCATGTATTCGGCTTCATTGGATGATAGGGCAACGGATTTTTGTTTCCTTGATTCCCAGGTGATAGGACAACCACACCAGATAAAACAGAATCCTGTGTAAGACTTCCTGTCTACAACATTGCTTCCCCAGTCAGCGTCAACGTAGCCAATAATTGGCTCTCCTGTGGGGCGGTAACGCAATCCGACTTCTGGTGTCCCCTTGAGATATCTTAGGACTCGTTTCGCCGCAGTCCAATGAGTCTTGTTCAAGAAAGAGAATGCCGAAATCCTGGATAGCGAAGGCAGAGTAAAAAATCTCCGCTAGTAGGATCGGGAATTTATACTACATAAATGAATCTCCTAAGACGGACGCGTTACATTCGGAGGAATCGACATCCAAAGCACAAGATAAAAGCAAATCATCGCTCGAAACTTGGCACAGAAGAATGGGGCACCTCAATCTCAAGTACCTGAGAAAAATCGAGGGAATTAACATTGATGATAAAACCGCTGGCAACTTCAACTGTGAAATATGCTTAAAGGGCAAGCTTTCCAGACAACCATTTCCCAGCAATCCTGCGAAGAATCTGGATACCCTTGAAATTATTCACACGGATGTATGCGGTCCCATGCAATGTGAATCCCCAGGAAGGGCCAAGTACTTCGTTACTTTTATTGATGAAGCAACGAGGTGGTGCGAAGTCCGCTTTCTCAAATCAAAGGACGAAGTCTTTGAGAACTTCAAAGAAGTGAAAGCGAAATTCGAAAATCTAAAAGGAAAAAAGATAAAATTCCTACAAAGTGACAATGGTGGCGAATATGTCAACAAGAAATTTGACGATTATCTGAAGGCATCAGGAATCTCACGGCGATTGTCCATACCGTATCATCCAGAGCAAAACGGACTAGCTGAACGCAAGAACCGGACTCTTTTAGATACGGCCCGGTGCTTATTAATTCAGGCTAATCTGCCATCAAACTTTTGGGCTGAAGCTATTTTCACCGCAAACTATCTTCGGAACAGGAGTCCTACAGTAAGTTTGGAAGGAAAATCACCTTACGAACTCTGGCATGGCAAGAAACCAAACCTTACTCATTTAAGAGAATTCGGGTGCAAGGTTTTCTGCCTGGACACAAAGATAGGAAGAGGAAAGTTTGATGCACGCTCAAAAGAGGGGTTGCTGGTTGGATATTCAGAGACATCCAAGGGATACCGGGTATGGATCACAAACGAAAGAAAAGTTGAAATCAGCCGGGATGTTAAATTCCTAGAAGAAAGAAAAAATAATTCTTTTGAATTGGACGAATTTGCTCCAAAGGGATGACACAGATCCTGAACCTAGATTCACTGAGTTTGAGATAAAAGATAATCGGCCACCAATTGTAGAAAACAATGAAGATAGAGAAATAGAAACAGAAGAAAGAAGAGGTCCCGGAAGACCAAGAATACTGAGAGATGGCACGGTTGGTAGACCCAGAAAACAATATAATATTATTAGTCATACTAGTCCTGAAACCGAAAACGAAGAAAATCAATTCGTAAATACAGGCTTTTTATCTGAAGTACCAATGAAAGAAGCAATGACTGGCCCCGACAAGAACGAATGGATAGATGCTATGGCCGATGAGTTGGCATCAATAATTAAAAACGACACTTGGAAGGTCGTGAAACGTCCACAAGACAAGACTGTCATTGGAAGTCGAATGGTTCTTAGAAACAAATGTAATCCTGATGGTACACTACAGAAGCGAAAAGCACGTCTCGTAGCACAAGGATTTTTGCAGAAACCAGGTGTGCATTTCAACGAAACGTTTTCTCCAGTTGCAAGACTTAGCTCAATACGCACAGTCGTCGCTGCAGCTGTAAATCTGAAAATGCGAATCAGGCAGTTCGACGTGTCAACAGCGTACTTGAACGGCGATCTGGAGGAAGAGACTTTCATGGAAAAACCCAAGCATCTGAAAGAAGCTCTGATAAAAGTGAGCGAAACAGAAAAATTTGGGCAGAAAATCCGAAAAGAGTCTGAAAGAATGCTCGAAGCGCTGGAATCTGGCGACCATGTTTTCCAGTTAAAGAAAGCTTTGTATGGGCTTAGACAAGCCGGAAGAAGCTGGAACATAAAACTGGATAATGCTCTAAAAGAACTAGGCGCACAACCTACCAATGCAGATCCCTGTGTGTATAAATATCAAAAAGATAGAAAACTGGCTTATATCGTAATCTACGTGGATGACATATTAATTGCATCCGTAGACAACGATGTAATAGCGAAAATCTACAAAGAACTCTCGAAAAGCTTCGAAGTCAAAGATCTCGGAGAAGTTCGAAATTGTCTCGGAATCGAATTTCGAAAGAAAGGGGACGAGATACAGATGAACCAGAGGGGATACATCGAAGAATTGCTCAAACGGTTTGGCATGACCAACTGCAAACCGGTCTCAACTCCCATGGATGCAAATTTGAAACTGAACAAACCGGAGACTGATCCAAGCAATGAAGAAAATAATTTACCGTTCAGAGAACTAATCGGCGCACTGAACTACTTATCCGTGGCCACACGCCCAGACATAAGTTATGCGTGTAGCTTTCTCGGACAATTTTCAAATGACATTCGTATATACATACACATTATTATTATAATTAATAACACATTTTCTATTATTATTTGCAAAACCCTGATTTAAGTCAAAAAATGTCTTTTATTTCAATCATACCTACAAAGACACATATTCAATAAATATAAATACAATAATTTTACCAATTATCTGTATACAAATTTTAGATTATTGCAAAAACCTAGTGCCCATTTTCGTATATAAATGCTTTTGAATTTTGAGACTTAGGCATCAATTGGTCCTTCTAGGCAGTTTCAATTTTAGCATCCTGGATAAAGAAAAATCCGCATAAATTAAATAAGTTTTTGACATGCTTGATAAACGGTAAAATTAATTTGGATTTGATTGATTAATTGATTCTTACTTTATTAAATAGGCCTAATATTTTTTTACATTTTTTTTTACATTAATTGTCATTTACATTAATTTATTGTTTTGCTTATACTCAATAATATTATTATTTTCATTTATTGAATATTTAGATAAAGATAGAAAGAGGGCAAGTATTTTATAAATTCCACTCAGGATATATTACCTGAATAAATTATTAAGGGATAATAAGAGAGAGAGATAATGAGAAATTTTATTAGGGCCCGTTCCACATTCACTGATGCTTTATTATATGTTTACATTAGTGTAAACAATTGGACTTTAAGAGAGTGAGATAATAATAAAAGGAAGGTGACATATGACAAAATATACAACAACAGGATTATTACCTTTATTAATTTACTAGTTACGACTTTCCACGTGTTATTGTTATAGCGTAAATAATTCTAACATTAGTACTAAAATGATATAAATTTAAAAGGAGAACCTTTTTATTCTTTATAATTATTATTAGTTGTAAGAGAAATTAAAAAATTATTATTAAATTAAATATTTTTTCAAGACAAAGCTGAAAACCTCTTACCTGCGGCAATGGGTTGGAGTTGATGTTATTAAATTTTTCAATAAAAAAATATGCGTTCTGTTCGTTTGTATTGAAAATGTCGATATTACAACTAGAAAAGGCGAGCTAATGTAAACACAAATGAATAGCAGCTTCATTTAAATCCCACATAATTATAAATTTAAATATATACATTGAAAGTGCATTTTGAATTCCATAATAAATTTAATAATAATTTAATCTCGATTCTGACTGGAATGAAAATATAATCATAAATTAACATTAGGGGTAAACTCTGTCAAAATTTGTAAATAAATAAATTTAAAAAAATCCAATCAAAAAAATATCAGGAGCTCAGATCTTGAACGAATGACAACCACTCATTAAGCATTTATTACCATCTCTTTATGACAATCTTTACCCTTTTCCTAACAAACATACAATGACTCTTGAAAACTATTGAAAAGCGAATTTTGCAAAAGTTTAAAAATACTGAATCTTGGCATTAAATTTGTTATGTCTTTCTCTTTAAAGATTTGGAAATGACTTCACCTAGATTTTCTCGAAATATGTACGATCGTCGACACAAGTGCTCGAAAGTGGAGCCTTCAGCTTAGGCAACCAAAAAGCTTAGCCATCAGACGTGTTGTCTTAAAAGTAGCTTTTTTCCCTTCAATTGTATTAAAAAAAGATGATTTATTTATTTTAAAAATATTGGCTTGGTTGACTAATACCCATATTCATAGTCATTGCTTGAGAAATAAGGAATCCTTATGCCTATTTAAATGTATAGATATAAGGATTCCTTCTTCCTCGACTATGAATACGGGTAGAAGTTCAAGGCCCCACTCAGGAGCACATCGGTCTCTCGTGACTTCCACTATCGAAATACCAATACGTTGTCCTACTTGACTAGTTCGTGTTTTTTTTCTTCTTTTCCTATTCTTTTTTCTATATAAAAGTTTAGAGAGGTTTTCAAAATTTTTCTTCTTAAAAGAACCAGCCAAATGATACTCAGTCATCATGAATTGGAAGTTGAAACTGGGCCTGAAACCATGATCTCCAAACCTTCCTTTGTACAGTTTAATGTATAACGATATAGTAACATTAGCGTCCAAGTAAATATTATTTTAATTTAATTTCTTCAAATGTGTGTGATTATCTTAAAAATGCTAGAAAGAGAGCTTGTTAGATACTTTTTTTATGATTGGATCTTTTTTCTTTGATTTTCTCAAAAATTTGAACAAACTTGAAACTTTAAAATAATGTAATTAATTAGAAAAACAAATTTCTAAAAAAACAAAATTTCTAAATTTTTGAAAAAACTTATTGTGTAAAGTAGGCTACTTGCTTCCGTTTGACGTATTTACTCTAAGAGTTGATACAGGTCTATTTAGAGTAAGAAACAGGGCCGGCGCAAGCTATTCTGCTGCCCTAGGCAAGATATTTTTTTGCGCCCCCCCCCAAAAAAAAATTTAACAATTTAATTTGCTGCCCCCTCCTTAAAATTTTCCCTGATCTCAAAAAATTTTTTTTTTCGCGGAACCAAAATTTTTTCCCGTCCGAAAAAATTTTTTTTACCTTTGTTTTTAGAGACGCAAAATTTTTGCCGCCCGCGGAACCAAATTTTTTTTCGGGTGCCGCTTGCGGAACCAACATTTTTTTTTTTTCCCTTTTTGCCGCCCTCTCCAGGTTGCCGCCCTAGGCGGCCGCCTAGTTTGCCTAGTGGACGCGCCGCCACTGGTAAGAAATACATACCATCAATCTTGCTGGTTTGCGTTTTTAATAAATTATGTTCATTTTCAAAACACTGACAGATATGATTCCAAAAATATTTTTGTTTTGGACTCAGCAGTCTAAAACGTCGAGTATCCAGGTCGAATTTTTTTCTACTTCGTATACGAAAAAGTAAAAGTTACTTAGAGTCGAAACGACTTCTTTTACAAACCGAACAGTTTCTGACCGACATATTTTTGATTTGGCTGATATTTTTTTTCGGGTTCTATCAATATATCGAAATAAAAGAGACTCGTATTCGAGAATTTTTGTTTTTTTAGAACGAAGTTCTTTAACCCGGCTTACGCAGAGTGAAATGGGAGAAAATGTAACGTAACAAAAACGCGTTCCTAACAAAAATGCGTTCCCAGCGCCCGAGTGAAGGCGGAGGAAGGCAAGATTAGCCGAAGCCTAGGCGAGGCCACGCCCATCTCCTTTATTTAAATAATATTCATATTAAATTATATTCGGAGTTGAAGAAAAGGGGCGTGAGGAACTTCGTTCCTGCCGGGGGATCCACGACCCCACGCGTTTGCTTTTTTTTTTAAATATTTTGGAAAATAGCGAAATAAAATAAACTAGAAAATAACGTATTGTAATAAATATTAAATGTTGATTACAGCAACTCTTGATTATAGATCCTTACACCCTTCGTTCAGAAAGAATCCTGAAGGCTCTAAACATAATGCTATCAGATTAGAAGAACATATAGCAAAAAATTAAATTATTGTTGTTTCTTTTATTCCGAATTAAGAAATATCGTTTCTTTCAATTTTTTTTCTTCCCCCAAACATCTGGTCCATTTAGAGCATCTGTCATTGATTCATGACTATTTCTTTTATCCACAGTCACGTGTTTTTTTGTGATGTCCCTAAGGACCGTTTATTTGACCAATTGGATAAAAAAAGATTTTTTTTCGGAAAGAACGAAAAAGAAGTCTTTATCATTATTATTACTATTATTATTATTACTCCGACGTTTTGGTCAATTTGTTCGAATAGGCGATAAAAACGACGAGACTAAAATTATTATATTAAAAATTTTATATCAACATTTAGTTTTATGGTAATTTTACATAGGCAGTTAAATAGATAGTAAACCAAAAAGTAATTCATTCATAGTTATAAATGTTTTGACATTTTGATACATCCACCTGATCGCAGCCATCTCCTGGTTATTTATAGAGTAAAATTATGACCACCATTTATTTTTTACATTTATACTAACATAATTAATTATTAATTTTTTTTTGCTTGTGGATAGTGAAAATGAAAAAAAACATATTGTCAGGATAAATATAAAATAATTCCAGGATCTGATAAAATCATATTTAATTATTAATTCTTTTTGTGGACTTTGAAGAGAATTTGAATCAGCTGAAAATTTCAAAAAAAATAAAAAAATCTGGTGTGACTGGCGCACAGCACACAACTTTCTCTTACCTTCGGTAATCGAAAGTTGTGTTCTGTGCTTGTCACACCAGATTTTCGTGTCGAAATATATTTAGTTCCCGACAGTACGGTACATTTGAATTCAGATGTAAAATTTATAAGTATGGGAAAATATTTATATTTTGTTACCATGGCAACCATTTCTCCTATCTTTCCTATGAAACACAAGAGTAAAGTGGTCTTCAGAAGATTTCAATCGCAAAATGAGAATATACATTTTAAAGAGCATCTAAAAAATAATTGATTTTTGAATTTAAAAAAAAATCGTTGGAGCAAATTTTGAGAAAATCGGAAAAAACTGAAAAAGTACATCAGTAAAGTACTAGTACTCTTTGGCCGATTTTGATTAAAAAGCATATTTTTCCGGTCCCGGGGGTGTTTAAGTTAAATATAAAATTTCAACCTCGTAGCTCAATTCCTTCATGCTTTAAAATTGAACACACACCCACCCACACCCACCCACCCACCCACCCACCCACAGACAGACCATGTCGCGAAAACCACTTTTTTGGATTCGAAGGGACCTCAAAACGTGAAGATCCATCAAAATCTCGACATCGAATTTTTGACATGAATTCAATACTTTCTCTCTATTAACATATATTACATATATACATAGGTAAGAGAAAGT
>JAKCPI010018432.1:0-20781 GCA_023213315.1 Euborellia annulipes
CGTCGGCAGCAGAGCGGTTTATATAGCAGCACGTGAAAGCGAAAAATCGATCATGCCGTTCCAGTTACGTATTGCTGAGGAGGTGGAGCCTGGCCTCCCCTCAGGGATTATCACCGGCGGGGAATGATTCTATTTTTGGAAAAAGCAATTAAATCTTTTCTTATTTGTAAAAACATTATATCTTCATCTCAAATCTATAAAAAAAAGGGATTGGCCCAAATGGCATACAAATGGCGAAGGCCAATAATAAAATATATAAATAAAGGGATTCATTAGACCCAGAGAGAATGATTTCACTTGTTGTTAAGTTACAATTAATAATTCTCTCTCTTGGATGGGAGAAATGATGATGGGACAAATAAATAATAAAAATAAAAATAAGAGATAGAAAAATAAGAATGTTAAGAATTAATTACATTTTTTTCTTTTCCTAAAACACTCCACACTTTTTCTCATTCCCTCAACACTCCCACGCATTTCATCCATTTGGTATCCAAATGACAAACATAAAATTAAGTACATAAAGTAAATTTTTTTATATCAAAATAATTCGAATAAAAGATAACTTTTGTTTGTTTTGACGAACAGCCAGCGCTTAAATCCAGGTTTCGCCTCAATAGACCATCGTCAGGTCAGGTAATCAAAAAAATATAACAGGATTGAATTTGAGGCCAGAGGTTTGCTTTCCGTCTTGAGCGATAAATATTATGTTGTCAAATTTCTGAAAATACCTAAAACAATTATGCCAAGAGATGGTATTGTTCACCTAAATAAATTTCTTCATTCGAAAAAATAAAAATTCCAGATTATCTAGTGGAAATAATTTTTTTTTTTTTTTCTAGACATTGATTTATTATCTTGATCTCCGTTTTAAAAAACAAATGTCTACAAAAAAATTTTTATTACTTACCTTAGTACAATCTTTTGTTAATTCTCTCTTTTCATACCGTAATAAACTTACTTCTCTATACAATATATTATTTATATAATTAGATATAAACAAATAATAAAACTCTTCATTTTATTACAACAGTATGTTAAAAGAAAAATGAGAAAAAAAATTTTATATAAAAAAAAATTAAAATCTTATTTTAGAATATATCATAAGTTGTATAATTTTAATTATAATTATTTTCTATGAATTTTCAAATAGAAAAATGGTTATTAAATTATAATAATAAAAGCACTTTAAATTATTTTAGAATAATTATTTAATTGTGTAGAATAAATATCAAATAATACATTCTTTTTTATTCATTCATTATGTTAAATAACTGGATCAAATGTCATCAAATGGTTCCAATTGTCAGAATTCCTTTACATATTTTTCATTATATTTCAGATAATTTTTATCTTTCGCTTCTATTATTACGCTTTCTCTTCCTATATATGAAATATATAGAGAAAGTATTGCGATCATAACAATACGTAATCAGTACTTCTTCGTTCAGTTACGTATTGCTAAATACGGGCTTCACTGCTGGTTGCAGGAGAGGAACAAAAAAAAGAAAAGGAAAAAATAATGTAATTGGTTCAGGCAGTGGTATCAAACGTAGCCGGGATCGTGATTCGTGAACAAATGCGGGAGTCGGATGATAGTGAAAGACAATGGAATGAAAATGGATTATGGAAATGAAATATGGGGAAGGATAAAGGAAGGAGTTTTAGTTGCCCAGCAGGGAGGCTTGTATAGCGAGCCGCAGTGGACGAACGAAGTGCATGCAACGAGCGCTGAAGGCCGAATGGAATGGCGTCCGGATCCCTCCTTGTGTCGGGTACGCGGCACGCACCGGAAGGAGCCTTCTCTTCTTGCCAAGTGGCGTCTTCACATTGGCCCAGTGATTTGAATGCACCGCGCGGTGTCGAATTTATTTTCGACACCAATGTGAGGACTCCACTTGGCCCGTCTGGTGATTGGTCCCATCGACGTCGAATGGGATTCGACAGCAATTTTTATATCTCTTATTGTTTAAGAGTTATATATATATTAGCTCCTGAATTTTAAATAAATAAAATAAGAGAAATTATAATTTCCTAATTAACGAATTTAATTTAAAATTAATTATTATTTAATTAAATATTTTTATTTCATGACTAATACTCACTATCAGTTTATGTTAAACAGAAAAATCAAAATAACTCCTTAAATATTCGTTTTAGCGTTATAACACCCAAATACAAAATTGTTCTATTTAACATTTCCAACAACTTTTTGTTTGAAAAAATTCTTTCTATCTAATATAACATTTTTTTCAACAGTTTAATGTAAATTTAAAGCAAATAAATGTTGATTAGTCATTAGTGATAAAAAAAAATTGCATGTTTTAGTATTTGCGACTATTTGAGAGAGATTCATTCAGAGTCGCTTGCTTGCCTATATTTATACAAAAGCCCACCGCTGGCCACATGCAAAGCAAAAGCCTTCACTCAGCAAATGTGTTGACTTTTTTTTTATAAATTCATAAGCCATGTATATTTAGAGAGAACGGATGCAATTCTCACATACAGTGAGCGGTTTTTGTTTTATATAGCAATTAAAATAATTAGAATTGTTTGATGGATTAAGATGGAGAACGGATGATAAGGAAATCGTTTCATTTGTGGAATTTAATTATTTTTATTTAGGGGGAAAATTGTAAGCTTTGAGTATCCCCATTTGGGGATTTGTGGAAGCCAGTATTTTTATTCGATATTCCATAATTTCCACTCAAAGGACAGTTCTAGTCAACTTATCCGGCAGATAGTAAATTATCGATATAGTAACCAAGAACACGCTTAATCTTAAAATTAGTTTTTTCACATATAATTAGCTATCTGAGGGACAATTTTCTGAAGTTAGCAAATTAATAAAGACAAATTATTAAAAATTAAATTCTATTTATGTAATTCGCTAATGTCCGTCTTTCTGTCTGGTCTGATTGGCCAACTTCCCGCTGAAATTTTGGAAACGAATTTTTATATGAGGACATTCTAGGGATTACAGAAAAATTATTTTTGTGCCAAAATTTCTATAACATTTTGAGTTATTAACTTCTAATTGGGTATAGAAGACTTTGCAGGCAAGGAATTAAATAAAAACCTTTTATTAACAGTCGACGTTTTGGTTGCAAATCACGACCTTCCTCAGGACGATTATTTAACCTTGTATTTTAACTATTGTCCTGAAGAGGGTTGTGATTTGCGACCAAACGTCGACGGTTAATTAATTAATTAAATAAAAGTTTTTTTTATTTAATTTCTTGGCTGCAAAGTTTCCTAAGCCCAATTCCAAGTCTACAGTCACTTCTCATCACTAGTTATTAACTTCTAAAGTTACAATTTCTCCCATAGAGAAATATTTATGTAATCATTGCATTTGTGTATTTTATGAATTTTAAAAAATCCTCAAGCAGGCACCGGTTTGGAATAGGAATAATTTTTTTTTTTTTTTTTACAAAAGTTCTGCCTCAAGAGGGCCCGTACTAGCTAGTGGGTCGTCCAGGAAGGCAGTGACCCCCCTGCCTAATAATTAATTAATTTTTTTTTTAAATTTAAAAATACAAAAAAAAATAAATAAATAAACAAGTCTTATGTTTCTAATTTCACTTCTTATATACCGAACTTTGGGTCATTAGCTACGATCACAAATTTATTTTTTAGTATATGAACTTTTCATATACACGAAAGTAAAATTAATAAACAGCTAGTGTAACAGATTTCATATACTAGTTTATGAATATTCGTTGAAAATTTTTAACAGTGTAAAAAAGGGAGAGGTGGGGGACTGGATAGGTGACCAGAGGGCTGAAGACAAAAGACGCACCGAAATTTTAATATTCATTTGTGAAAGAGAGAGGAATTATATCTCCATGATAAAGTTGGTTAAAGTTGATCCACCAGACAGATGGATAAAGAAAGACACTCTCCATTGCAATTTGAGAGATTTAAATTTGAATGATCAATAAGAAAGTTCTCTCTTAACTATTTTAACCCAGATAAGCCTGGCGTCCTATATATAGGACGCTAGAAATTTTTTTTGAATAATTTTTTTAACGTATTTCTTTTAAATATTCTTTGATGAGCTTCTGATATTTTAATCTGTAATACCTCTAATTACACTGTATATTTTTTATTTGAAAATTTATTTAGTTTATGATAGAAAAAAAAATTATTTTCTAAAGAGCTTCTAGTGCTTGAAAATGTTCGACCTCCAAATTAATTTTGTAAGATAATCTACTTCATTATTTTTTATTTAATTTAAAGTTTTATGACAAAATTATATTCATGATTAATTGTATTTTTAATAACAAATCTTAAAATTAGTACAATATTTTATTTATTTATATATTTTGCCTGTTGAATATAGGCGACCTATATATAGGACGCTAGGACAATCCACCATCTTTTTGCCTTTTTTTATTTCAATATAACTTATATGTATAATAATAATTATATCATTTTTTATGTTTATTTTTAATTTTTAAGGGTTGCACTTTTGCTAAAGCTCTGGAAACTTAGGAAAAAGAGGATTTTGATTCTGAATTTACAGAAAAAAAATTCTTTACCCTAAATTGGGAAGTCACTATGATGACGCTTTAGCGTCAAATAGCAATCCGATTTACACTTTACAAAATATTACGAGTTATTCATTTAAAAAAATGCCTCGAAAACCCATAAAACAGCCAGGATTAATTTATACTAAAATAAATATATGGGCGGTGTTGATCCGGCTGATCAAAATATAACCTTATATACATGTATATGTTCTTCTGCAGAAGAACTTGTATTCGGGCAAAGAAATTGTATTTTTCTTTATTAAAAACACATTTCAAAAAGGAGTTTGTAATAATAATTTAATTAGTTGTAATAATTTAACCATTTTTTGGATGTTGCGATAAATAATAACTGGCTTCTACCCCGGAATGGCCAGGGTAAAATGAAAGAGCGAAGAAAGATCGCAATTTCAATCTCGGAATCTTACAAGAAACCAAAGAAATCGAAAGGACGGTAGTCAAATCAAGAAAAAACTCAAGATAAGATAGGTTTGCACCTCAGAAAAAGCACATTCGTTGCAGGTGTAATGTTCTAAGAAAACAACCAACTCGATGTAGTGTTGGATTGGGTATACAAAATAAATAAAATAAAATAAATTTCACAATAAAAGTTAGTTTTAATTCGTCTTTAGTTTTAATATACCTATTTACTTCCTTTAGAAATGTGTTTTTAATAATTTTGCAATGTGTTGAACAAGAAAACATATAGAAATTAAATTGTGTGTTTTGACCCCTTATAAGCCTCGCGTCCTATATGTAGGACGCGCGAAAAACCCCCCTAATTAATTAATCTCAAGTAAAAAAAATTTTTTTATACTTAAAGGCTTATTTAATGAATATAGCTAATGAAGTAAAATGAAATTTTTGAAATTTAAAAAGAAAAAAATTTTTCCGGCTTATCTGGGTTAAATATGAAATTAAGTCCCTCACTTCACCCTTTGTCTCCCCTTCTTATAACAACTTCTCTCTTTTGGATTACTTTTTAAAGTGGTGCTAAAAATTTATTATAAATTAAAAAAAAAAAAAAAAAAAACTTTTCTCATAATATAATTTACAATATTGTTGTTGTTGTAGTTGTTGTCTGTGTAATATTAGCTATAAATTAGAAATGTAATAAGCATCGCCGTCTTTTTTTTATTTTTATTAAAGGAAAAAAAAAGAATATTAAAGTTGGTTGTAACATGACAAGATCGAATACAACTAAAATTTGTAGCAATGAGAAATGGCTGTAGACTTTAAATTGGATATAGAAGATGGAGCAGCCATAAAAGACTTATTTAATTAACGAATCGTTGACGTTTCGGTCGAAAGTCACGACCTTTATCAGGACGATTGTATTTTAACAATTAATGTCGTGATTTGCGACCGAAACGTCGACGATTAGTTAATTAAATAAAAGTCTTATTTAATTTCCTAGGCTGCTACGTCTTCTATATACAATATAGAATTTGTATTTGATTGCCAGGCTTTAACAATTGGAGATCCTGGGTTCACACTCCCGAGTCACTACTAACAAATTAAAGAAAATAATTCTTCATCAATTGAATCATCAAAACTTAACGTTTCGCTCAGATATTTCAACTTGTTGTGGCTTGAATTGATTAAGAAAATTGCCAAAAAAAAAAAACTAACCCAGCCTGGACGCAAAACACGAAAAAAAACAGACGCCTAGTATTAAAACTACATTACATGCTCAAGAAAAGTGATTTAAGTTTTATCTTGTTAGAAAATTTGATTTTTAATTTAATTTGAAAATTTCCAAACAGTCAGCAAGAATAAATTTGATGCATTAGCTCGCCGAAGGTGAGCAAGGGGTCTAGGGGGGCGTATCCACCGGCCAGTGGTACATAAATACAGTATTTCTCTATACATTCCCTATGGGAGAAAATCGTAAATTTAGAAATTAATAATTCAATAAGTTATATGAATTTCGGAACGAAAACAAATTTCCTGTAATCCATATACATTCCTATTTAAGCATATAAAATTCCAACGGGATAATAATATAGATCAGGATAGGTGAAAAGGAGAAGAAAATCCGCAGCTAGTCGTATTTCATTATTTTTATTCCAGTCATGTTGACGTTTCGATCCCGATTGGGATCATCCTCAGAACAGGTGGGTGTTAAATATGTGTAAATTATATAATTCAATCATATATTATTTGTAGAACTTAGAGATATAAAAAAAATATAAATAAATTATAATAAGTTAAAATACAATTAAAAACAAATTGTCAAGAGATTGTCCAAGACATGGCGACAAAAATGGCAAAGAGTTTTCTGAAGGCTAACATGTATATAATAGGTTGCATTTTAATGATGGAAAGATACTCTAGAGTCAGGCTTTCCAGTACTGGGGCGTTTAGCGGGAATAAGCCGGTAAAGTTGCGGGAAAATGGTTTTTCGCAAATATCTCGAAAGCTATGCACTTTTTCGTAAAAAATTCATCTATACAAAAATAATCGAAATTAAATTACAAACAAAAATGGTCTAGTACATAATCACGCTAAAGTGAACGGTTCGGGAGGGTAACAAGATATAAATATTTCTCTATGTCAGTGTCGCCTTTCACATTAATTACAAATTTTACCCCTCTATATCTCCCGAACCGTTCATTTTAGCGTGATTATGTACTAGACCATTTTTGTTTGTAATTTAATTTCAATTATTTTTGTATAGATGAATTTTTGCGGAAAACCACATAGTTTTCGAGATATTTTCAAAAAAACCATCTTACCGCAACTTTACCGGCTTATTCCAGTCAAAGGCCCCGGTACTGGAAGTGCTGCCTACCCTGATTAAACTACCAGCCTATAGACCCTACGTATCTAATAATAAAGATTATTAGAGTATTCAATTCGGCTTGATACAAAGCCCGCCAAAGGCTGGTGTGGCGGCTAGTAAACATTTAAGATTTAAAAGAGCTCAAAAGGGTAGATGACGCAGCTAGTATTAATAAAAATTTACACACCCAACATATGTACGGTATGTTGTTCTAATTAAAATAAAAAATGGTTAACTAATTTACACTACGGTCCTAACAGCCAGAGAGAGAGGGAGAAAAAAGAAACTAACTAAAAAAAAAAAACGTGTTTTTTAGAAAATGATTGCATTGACACACACACACACACACACACATAAATATTAACGCCTACATAGCATAATTAAAGCATATTAGCGGTCGAAGTTGTTCTACCCACCATCCGAATAGTTTATTGGAATATTAAACAAGATTTAAAGAAAAAAAAAAAGAGCACTCTCTCTTTTGCATAGGAAATAAATAGAAGAAATCCATTTAATTATAAACAAGCTGCCGGACCTGCCTTCGGTGGGTTTGGATTTTCATTCATATAAATTTTAAAGTAACTTAACGGACAGCACACCTTCGGTAATTGAAAGTTGTGTACTGTGCTTGTCACGCCAGATTTTTTGTGTCGAGATATATTTAGTTTCCCATCAGCAACACTTGCATTTTAAATGTTGATTGCTTCAAATAAACTATGGTTATTTTTCAAAATTTTAATCTCATATTTGGACATTTCATACACAATAGAGAATCGTAAATAAATACAAAATTTCATAAGAATTGGAAAAAAAAATTTTAAATGCGTAAAAAGTTCCAAAGGGGACCCCCTTTTGAATCGAAATTAACATACAAATCCCCATATGGGGATTTAAAATTGGCTCTATGGAAGGAGAGAGAATTTGAAAAATCTGAAATATTATATCAGTAAAGTAGCGTTTTCCAAGCTGTGAGGCGCACCTTCCTAGGGAGGCGCGGACTAGTCTGAAGGGAGGCGCGAATATTAGCCACAGCAAGCAATTTTCTAAATGATTGATAAAATTTTATAAATAATATAATAGATTGTATTAATTCATTTTTTAGCAATGAAAATTTTTATTTGTAATATTTTATAAAATGAGGGGGGGGGGGACGAAAAATATTATTATACTTTTTAAAGAGCATCTACAAAATAATTGATTTATGATTTGGATCGAAATTACATTAAATTAAAGTTCTATTCAACACTTAATTTAGTTCGACTTCATATAAAGTCCTCCGAAGGCTGACAGCGCGGCTAGTATATGATGTTGAAAATTTAAAAATAGGGTGGACGCAGTTAGTTTTTTTTTTTTTTTTTTTTTTTAAACATTCACACTTTTTTCTCATTCACACTCACACTCACACACACATTCACACAGTCTTTTCGGCAACTCAGGCCATTTAAGACTTTGACGATAACCGTTGTAATTAATATATCAATTTGGGGTTCAGGCATTTCTATTTAAGTCATCTGGTATCCAAATGGCTTAAATAAAATCGTCGGACTGCCTGGGTCCGAACCCGCGACTTTTGGTATAGGAGGTAGGCACGCTACCTACTACGCCACACCCGGGGGCACGCAGTTAGTTAATTCTACTAAGCAATGTTTATTGATTATTAATAACCTCTCGGCCATTTGGCTGGATTTTATTTATTCATAGAAAATTGTCTTATGTGTTTTTCACTACAAATTTTTTTCTGTGACAAAAAAAAAACTCGTGTGACTGGTCACACAGCACACAACTTTCTTTTACATTCTGTAATCGAAAGTTTTGTTCTGTGCTAGTCACATCAGATTTGTTGTGTCGAGATATATTTAGTTTCCGCCGATATAGATGTAAAGTATGGCGAAATATTTATATTTTGTTAGCATGGCAACTATTTCTCCTATCTTTTCTATTAAGTACAAGAGTAAAGTGTGCTTCAAACAATTTTGAGAGCAAAAATGAGAATATACATTTGAAAGTGCATCTAAAAAATAATTGATTTTTGAATTTTAATCAAAATCGTTAGAGCGAATTTTGAGAAAATCGAAAAAAAACTGAAAAAGTACATTAGTAAAGTACTAGTACTTTTTGGCCGATTTTGATTAAAAGCTTGTTTTCACGCCCTAGGCGGGTGACTAACTTAAATATAAAATTTCAACTTTATAGCTCAATTCGTTCATGCTTAAAATTGAACACACACTCACACAGAGACAGACCATCTTGCGAAAACTTCACTTTTTTTTTTATTCAGATGACCTCAAAACGTGTATATCCATCAAAATCTCGACATCGAATTTTGGACATGAATTCAATACTTTCTCTCTCTATATATTGACATATATATGGTCCTATTGCATTAGTGTGTCAAGCGCTATCTACCGAGTTTTGAGAAAATCAACATTAAAGTTTTTTGTTTTCATTGGATTATATATAATTTTCTTGTCAGATTGTTCAAGTAACATTAAATAAAAATTTTTTTAGGAGATATTTCATAAAAAATACTATTAATTATAGCATTTGAAACAATATTCCGTGCTTAACTCAGTTTTTCCTTTTTGGTCTTTGACACACCATTGTATAACAGGGTCCATATAGAGGTAAGAAAATTTATAAATTTTATATCCATAAAATTCCACTTAGGAATTCAAAAGGAAAAGTCGATTAGAATTTGATTCAAAAAGTTTTATTAAAATGAAAAGAATTTAAATTATTTAATTTATAAAATTAAAAGAAATAATCTATTGTTGGGAATTAAGAAAGGTTCTAATTTTCTTTTATTTCACGTCAGATGGGGCCACTGCCTGCGCCAGACGCAGGGACACCATACGTGTGTATAGAGAGGATTGAAATCACATCAATAAAACCAAAATTTCAATGAAAATACACGTTTTTAGGCTTCTGTGTGAACAAAATATCTCAAGAACGAAAAAGCTAGGAGATTGCAATTTTATATTTAAGTTAAACCCCCCGCGAGCGTGAAAATTAGCTTTTGAACAAAATCGGCCAAAGAGTACTAGTACTTTACTGACGCACTTTTTCAGTTTTTTACCGCTTTCACAAAATTCCTCCAACAATTTTGTTTAAAATTCAAAAATCAATTATTTTTTAGATACTCTTTAAAATGTATATTCTCATTTTACCATTAAAATCTTTGAAGTTTCTTTACTCTTGTACTTCTAGGAAGGATAGGGGATATAAATATTTTCCATGTTTTATAAATTTTATTTTTAAGCATTATCGACATAACAAATCTTTTGATGTGTATCAGGATGAAGAAAGAAAAGCAGCTAGTATTTATTTAATTTATTTAATACCCATTAGGCTGACGTTTCCCGGTCTCAGTCGGGACTATCTTCGTACAACATAGCAAGGATGAGGATACATTTTAAAATTACAATTTTCTTTCAACATATAGATAATTCCTCACTAATAATATGCAATATAAAAGATATAAAAAAAATAGTCATGAATTATCTATATGTTGAAAGAAAATTCTAATTTAAAATTTATCCTCATCCTTTTATGTTGTAGCTCTGAAGATGGTCTCGACCGAGACCGAAACGTCACCATAATAAGCATTAAATTAATACTAGCTGCTTTTCTTTCTTCATCCTGATACACATCAATAACTTTTTATCCAGCTATAAATCTACTTTCTCTATAACAAATCTGGTGTGACAAGCACAGAACACAACTTTCGATTACCAAAGGGAAGTGTGCTGTGCGATCGGTCACACCATATTTTTATTTAATGTTAATTTCTTAATAAATGAACTGCCGAACTGCCCTGGTAACGTCCAAAAAAAAAAAAAAAAAGATTAATCTGAAATAACGAGTTATGCATTTGATAGTATAAAAAATTCATTTTAGGTTAACATTAATAAATAAATAAATTGAATTATTCCCCACGAGAGAGAGAGGGAATTGAATAATCAAACAGTAGTGTAGAGAGAGGGGGGGGAGGGGGGGGGGGAAAAAAACAAAAAAAGCAACGGAAAAGGAAGAAGGATAGCCCCCAACCCAACCGAGGGAAAAAAACCCCAGATTTTTTTTTTGAAAAGCAGGTGTTCAGTATATGACGCCGCGCGCCGAGGGGAGACAGCGAACAGGGCGCGAAGGGATTGGTGTATTTTTTTTTTTTTTTTTTTTTTGAAAAGCAGGAACAGTATATTGGAGGGGGAGAGAAAAAAAGGAAAAAAGAAAAAATAAAAAAAGCAGAAAGTTTTTTCTTCTCTGGGATAGAGAGAGAAAAAAAAACCAAACCCACTCATCTCTTTTTTTTTTGATTTTCGCCCAAAAACGAACAGAGAAAGAAAGGAGAGAAAAAATGGTTTTTTTTCTGGGGCGGGAAAGGAAAAAAAAAAAAAAAAAAAAAAAAAGGGAGGAAAGAAGACGTGACAACGTCTTACAAATCATGTTAGAGGGGCATGCACGAAAAAGTTTATCAGCTTGAATAACTCCTCTGTCTTAAGAGGTATAATTATGGGGAATATACGGTTAGAAAGAATGAGTTTTCAGCTAAAGATTTCACCATTTATTTTTTTCCTATCATTTTATTTTACCGCGCTGCGGTAAATTCTAATTTGATATTTTAAACCCCTGTAGATTCCGAACGGCTAATCAGATCTGATTAAATGAGATGTCATTTGGTGCAGAAAGATAACCTCTAATTGAATAAATAAAAAAATCCCGAGTAATTAACTCCAAAATTAGTTTTTTTTTCGAAAAACCTCATTTTTAGGCAAAAAAATATCGAAAAATAGCCCTAATTGTGCAACGCATAGCGACTTGACCATAAAAGCTATATTAAATCTAAATATAGTTTTAGAAAGAGTGGTTCAATACCCCGGGGTGTTTTTTTCTTTTTTTGATATGAGGTCATTTTACCGCATGAGAGCACTCGGCGGGATTTCGTTTTTCGAAAATTTAAACCCCTGTAGATTCCGAATGGCTAATCAGATCTGATTAAATGAGATGTCATTTGGTGCAGAAAGTTAACCTCTAATAGAATAAATAAAAAAATCCCGAGTAATTAACTCCAAAATTGGTTTTTTTCTCGAAAAACCTCATTTTTTAGGCAAAAAAATATCGAAAAATAGCCCTAATTGTGCAACGCATAGCGACTTGACCATAAAAGCTATATTAAATCTAAATATAGTTTTAGAAAGAGTGGTTCAATACCCCGGTTTTTTTTTTTCGATATGAACTCATTTTACCGCATGAGAGCACTCGGCGGGATTTCGTTTTTCGAAAATTTAAACCCCTGTAGATTCCGAACGGCTAATCAGATCTGACTAAATGGGATGTCATTTGGTGCAGAAAAAAATCCTCTAATAGAATAAATAAAAAAATCCCGAGTAATTAACTCCAAAATTAGTTTTTTTCTCGAAAAACCTCACTTTTTAAGCATAAGTCGCCCTTAATGGATAAAAAAAGCAACACCTGTCATATATTGTTTCAATGAAAATGTTTGAACATGTTTATTTATGAAAACAAATTACTAATAAAAAAAACAATATTTTCTCTCTTTATATTTCAATATAGGTAAGAGAAAAAAAAAATTTTTTGAAGTCAAGCAAAAGACGTTGTCACGTTAAAAAGCCACCGGCTGTGTAGAAGACACAGCCAACACCTAATTTTTTTTTAAATATATATTGGACATAACTAAAATAATTGAAAGCATTGTTAAAAAAAATAAATTATTATTTAATAATTAAAAAAATATTTGATTATTATTAAATATTATTATTATTATTAAAAAAACAAAAAAAAAACATTAGGCCTATTAGAAATAATTTTTAATTAAATCTCATATTTATTTCCAAAATTATTTTAATAATGAAACAATAACAATAAAATTAGTATTTTTCTCTTCTTTTGGGAGATTTAATTTAAATTTATTTAAATAATAATGTTTTTTTTATAAAATTATTCAAATAATATTCTAACAATAATTTACATTAATTTAACAATTATTAAATAAGTGAGAAATAAAAGGTGAATTTTAGTGTCATTAATAATATCTTTTTGTATTATTTAAAAATTATAAAAAAAAAAAAAATATCTTTGACCATTTTTTAAAAACTCTCCATAAGTAAAACAACATGAAATCAATTGTTGCTAATTAAATATTTTAATAATAATGGGACAATAACAATTAATTAACGATATATCCCTATTTTTAAAAGAAATTGAACTTTTTAAGTATGGGTAAATTTTTATTAGATATTTATTAAATGTATAAAACATTTAGAATAAATGAAATGGTCTAAAATAAATAAATAAAAAACTTAAATTAATTATAATTTTATATATTCTCTGATTTAATTAATTATATTCAAACAACAACCAACAATAAAATAAAGTCAACAATCAACAATAAAAAAAGTTTTATATTGTTGTCTTTCATTCCATTATTAATATAATTAATTAGTAGGTCTATTTTTTTTTTAATTAATTAAAACGTCAGATGTTTATTTTTTTATAATAATTAAGAATAGAATTATTATTTAATTAAATTAATTATATTCAACAATCAACAATAAAAAAGTTTGTTATTGTTGTCTTTTATTTTTTAATATAATTAATTAGAATGTATTTTTTTAATTCAATAATAATAATAACAAGAATCTAATAATTCAATAAGGGAAAAAAGGGAAATTATTATTTTTAGATTTTTAATTATTTGAATTCTGGGAATTATTATTATATTGAATAAAAAAAAAAAAAGGTTTAAGGTGTGGGCTGTCAAGCTAAGCAAAGCCGCTAACCACGTGGGTTGATTCCCTTCTCTCTTCCCCACCAGACACACACACACACACACACACACACTCTTTCTTTTTATTCTATATAATCACACTTACCATGAAATGAGAAGACAAACGACAACGACGATGAAGATAACAACAATAACAACACGAAGAAGGTGGAGGAGGAGGAGGGCGGCAGCATAAACGTCGTGTTATTGGGCATGGCCCTGCACTTGATCATCATCACGACATCACAAAAATAATAAAATAAATAAAATCACAAAACAAAAAAAAACACACACACTACTGACACGAACACGAACACCGTAATTGAATTGAAGATGTAAACGAGTCGGCGGCCGACTCAACTCTGACGGACCCGGACGGAGCAGCAACAGCAGCAGTAGCAGGGGCGGCGACGGCGGCGGCGGCGACGGCAGCCTCCATCGTCGCCGCATCCGAAGGATGCCGAGAATCCACGATCACCCAAGAGACAGATTCACCTCTTCTCTCTCTCTCTCTCTGTAGCTATTCATTCGTCTTCTAAATGTCGTTATACAAACATCAAAGAGTACAAATATCAATTTAAGAAAAAACTCATTTTTATATATGTGACTAGTCGCAAAGCCCACCTTTGGCAGGCTGAACTTCCTGGATATTTTTGCTCGCCTTCGGCCGGCAATTTTGTTGCTTTGTTTCTACATAATTTAAAATTTATTAAATCGAACATGCTACAAGAACCGCGTGGTGTTTCGCGTTTTAGGGGTTTGAATTTGATTGATCCTATTAAGGCTTTATTTGACGCAATTTTTTTCAATATTAATACCATTTTACTGGTTAAAAATTGCCCTCGGGGCTTGGTGTAGTTGGTTGCCTATCTTCTATACCGTAAGTCGCGGGTTCAGACCCCAGGCAGTCCGATGATTTTATTTAAGGCATTTGGATACCAAATGACTTAAATAGAAATGCCTGAACCCCCAATAGATATATTAAACATACGAGTATCATTAAAAGTTTTAAATGGCCCAAATTGCCGAAAAGACTGTGTGAATGAGAAAAAAGTGTGAATGTTAAAAAAGAAAATCTTTAAGGGTCATTTTTGATGATAACAATTGTCTATAGCTCAAAATAGACTAAACTAATGTGGTACTTTATTTGATGCCGCACGCTTCTTACCTTCCATTTTACTTTCTCTTACCTCTATATATATGTTAATATAGAGAGAAAGTATTGGATTCATGTCAAAAATTCGATGTCGAGATTTTGATGGATATACACGTTTTGAGGTCCCCTGAATCCAAAAAAGTGGTTTTCGCGACATGTGTCTGTCTGTGTTTGTGTTCAATTTTAAGCATGAAGGAATTGAGCTAGGAGGTTGAAATTTTATATTTAAATTAGATACTCCCCTAGGGCGTGACACGACGCTTTTGATCAAAATCCGCCAAAGAGTACTAGTACTTTACTGATTCACTTTTTCAGTTTTTTTCGTTTTTCTCTAAATTCGCTTTAACGATTTTTTTTTTAATTCAAAAATCAATTATTTTTTAGATGCTCTTTAAAATGTATATTCTCATTTTGCCATTGAAATCTTCTGAAGACCACTTTATTCTTGTACTCCATAGAGGAGATAGGAGAAATGGTTGCCATGGTAACAAAATATAAATATTTTCACATATAAATTTTACATCTTGAAAATCGAATGTACCGTACTGTCGGAAACTAAATACATGTCGACACGAAAAATCTGGTGTGGCAAGCACAGTACACAACTTTCGATTACCGAAGGTAAGAGAAAGTTGTGTGCTGTGCGCCAGTCACACCAGATTTTTAATTTTATTAAAAAAAAATTTAGATTCTATTATGACTTACGGGGTACTGTCCGAACAACTGTTAGAATTTCTTATAACAGAAAGATAAATTTAACAAAATCGCAGCTGTCTTTTCGATGCTTATTCTTTATTATCCAACCCATCTAATGATTTTGAAACCAAAATATTTATAACAACGAATTCTAACAAAATAAATAAATTTACATAATTCTATTTCTACCTAAGTTTGAAAGAAAGAAAAAAAATATATCAATAAATTTCCATAAAAAAAAAAAAAAAAACAGATGGGGGGAATTTATTTTATGATAAATTATTTTAAAGAAAAATTTATTAAATAAAATTTTTTTAATTTTGGATAGAAAAAGAAAATATTTTTACATTTGAAGACAGAATATTTTCAAAACATGAAGGGATGGGAGTGGGGAATTTAATTTAACTACATTTTCTTTCATTTAAATATAGTACCGACTATTGTCAAAATATACGTCCCCTGATCTGGTGTGACTAGCCGCACAACAAACAACCTTCGGGAATCAAAAGTTGTGTTTTGTGCTTGTCACACCAGAGCTTTTTGTGTTTTTTTTTGTGTCGAAATATATTTACTTTTCACCGATATATTTTTTTTTTTTTTTTTTTTTTTATAAAAAACATTCACATTTTTTCTCATTCACACTCACATTCACACAGTCTTTTCGGCAACTTAGGCCATTTAAGACTTTAAACGATATCCGTTATTGATTATTTTACGTATTGGGGTCCAGGCATTTTTATTTAAGTCATTTGGTATCCAAATGCCTTAAATAAAATCATCGGACTGCCTGGGGTCCGAACCCGCGACGTTTGGTATAGAAGGTAGGCACGCTACCAACTACTCCAAGCCCCAAGGGCCGCCGATCTATTAAAATTCAGGATGTCAAATTTATAAGTATGTGAAAATATTTATATTTTGTTACCATGGCAACCATTTCACCTATCTTTCCTATGAAGTACGAGAGTAAAGTGGTCTTCAGAAGATCTCAATTTCAAAATGAGAATATACATTTCAAAGAGCATCTAATAAATAAATGATTTTTGAATTTTAATCAAAATCGTTAGAGGTAATTTTGAGAAAATCGAAAAAAACTGAAAAACTACATTAGTAAATTATTAGTACTCTTTGATTAAAAGCTTATTTTCACGTCTCAGGGGGATGCCTAACTTAAATATAAAATTTCAACCTCGTATTCGAATATAATATTTTAACACATATATAGGTAAAAGAAAGTAAAAATAGCCATCATTCATTTTGCCCCAGGTGAAAAAGAGAGTCTTTTACTTTATCTCCTTTTTTTCAAAAAAAGAAAAGACCTGACAAACAAACTTTTCAATTAAGTTATTTTTGGGTAAATAATTGAACAAAAAGTTAATTTTAAATTAAAACTTTTGAGATAGAGAGAGATGGATTGGATGTTCTTTTTTATTTTGCTTTAATAAATAGAAAAATTTTCCTTCTAAATGCCAAATAGAATGAAAATAAAAACAAAAGTGAAAAAAAAACCTCGTAAATAGAATAAAATAAAAAAAATCTGGTGTGACAAGCACCGTTGTGCACCGTGCTGGTCAAACCAGATTTTTTGTGTCGAGATATATTTAGTTGCACTTAGCACTTTAGTTCCAAACTTGAACACGCGATGATTTATAGATGGCGCTGAGCTACGAATGCTTCCACATCAGTAAAGTGTGCTTCAAACGATTTCCACGAAAAATTTTACTGATATACTTTTTAAAGAGCATCTAACAAATAGTTCAATTATGAATTTTAAACAAAATCCTTGCAGCAAATTTTGAGAAAATCGCAAAAAAACTGAAAAACAACATCAGTAAAGTGTACTTCAAACAATTTCAACAAAAAATTTTACTGATATACTTTTTAAAGAGCATCTAAAAAATAATTTATTTATGAATTTTAAACAGAATCGTTGCAGCGAATTTTGAGAAAATCGCTAAAAACTGAAAAAGTACATTAGTAAAGTACTAGTACTTTTTGACCGATTTTGATCAAAAGCTTATTTTAACGCCCTAGATAAGTGTCTAACTTAAATATAAAATTTCAACCTCCTAACTTTTTTTTGTTCTTGAGATATTTTGTTCACAGACAGACACATGGTTGCCAGGTTAACAAAATATAAAAAAAAAATTTTCTACACTTTAGATTCTAATATATTGGCGGAAATATCACGACAAAAAAAATCTGAGATGACAAGCACATAAGACAACTTTTAATTATTTAGAGAAGAGAACGTTTTGTACTGTGCGATCAGTCACACCAGATTTTTTGCAAATGAAATTCGCATAAAATAGAAATAATTTATTTTTTCTTTAAAAGATAATTTAATTTTATATTGCTTGTGTTCTATTAATAGAGCATTGTTGGCGCCTCCCCCCGCCGACTCCAGCGAGTGCGGCGACCGTCGCCGCCTCAGGCAGCAGCCGTCAGTCAGTCTACAGGCAGGCGACGCGTCGCGACGCTGCAGCTCAAACGCCGAGGCATCATCATTCTCTCCTCTCTTCGTTGAAATTCTCTCCAATTCATCACCAACAGGTAAATATCACTCAATTATTTATTGCGTTTCAAGATACATACAGTTATATCGCAATTTTATGTCGTTTTCTTATGAAGATCAAGAAGTTTCAAATCTTAGGTTAGAGTGAATTCAATAATGGAATATTTTTTTTAATACCATTTATTTACATTAAAACTGATTTTATTTCGTCTCTTTAATAATATCAAAATTCATATAATAAAGATCTTTGGAAAAGGTGCAAATTAAAATAAGTAAAACCTTAATATTATAACTAATTCGTTTCCGTTTTGAACAATCTTCCGAGAAGTCGTAAAATTTATAATAAAAGAGAAATTTTTGTTTATTTGTTAAAAAAATTTTCCCTGAACAAAATTCTCGTTCAGAATCGTTTGCCATGATTACAAGGGCGGATACAAGGGGAGGGAGTAAAGGGGTAATTACCCCTCCCCCCGAGATTTGAAAAAAATTTATTTTTAATGTAAAATTTTAAAAATTAATACTTAAAAATTTGATTTGTATTTATATTCTGGTAAACAAGTAGAGAATGCGCCTTTAATTTACCGAAATTAAGAAAAAATTGTGTGCTGTGCGACAAGTCACTCCAGATTACCCCCCCCCCCCCCGAGAAACATCTCTGGATCCGCCCTTGCATGATTATGATATAAATATATTAACGAATCAACTCAAGATGGTATTTTCTTCTTCAATTTTCATCAACAAATTAAAGTTACATTTAAATAATTATGAGTAGCTATCAGTCAATTGAAATAAATAGAGATGCGGTACCTAATAATAATAATAGAAATGGAGATTTGCAATTTCATTACATAATTAGACGATTTTTTTTTTTTACTTTCTCTTACCTATATGTAAATGTATCATTCCATGCCAAATCGACAAATTTTTTTCCTGACCCCCGCGGATTTTGCTGAAAATTTTCTAATTTTTTTCTACCCCTTAAAAGACATTTTTGAGAATTTTTTCAAATTTTTTTACCCAACTAAAAAAAGTTATGGATTTTTGAAAAAAATTGCTCTTTTTTTTTTAAATAACTATAACTTATTTTAAAATTGATATTTCGAAACCCCGCAAGGTTATAAAAATTTTGATTTTTTAATGTAGTTTTCAGAAAAAAATACAAAAATTATTTCAGAAGCCCGGGTATATGAAATATTTCAGTTTTTTTTAAAAAACTCTAATTTTAAATCGACCATTTTTTTTTTAACTCAAAAAAAACTTCAACTAATTCTACAATTATCCCCCCTAATTTCAAGATGTGCCCACGATTGCTTCTAAATTTTTTTTTTTGGTTATAAAAAAATTTTTCTTGAAATTTGGTTTATTTTTTACGTAACTTTTGATGAAATTTTTTCAGCTTTCTCGTGAAGCTTTAGAAGTTGAAAAATGATATTTTATTCTAAAATTTTAAGTCATCATTTTACTAAAAATTGTTTTTTTTTTCAGTCTCGTACTTTACTGAAAAAAAAAAAAATAAAAAATTCTTCATACTTTTCAGATAAGGGATATAATAATATTATAATATTTTTTCCCCTTGGCACAAGTTGATTTTATGACGAAAAAAAAAAAACGTCAAATTTATGGGATATTCTAATTTTTTCTCTCTCTCTAAAATTGCAAACATTTATTCATTGTGAATTTAAGACAAGTCTTTCTTTAAGCCTCAGACATTTGTTCTTTCTTTCCAGCAAATAAATACATAGCTCTAAAGCTCTATATGACATATGAAAATATCAAAACAAAAAAAAAAAATCTCCTGAAATTGTTTCTAAAGGTGCAATTCCGTTGCAACGACTGAAACGGCTAGAGAAGCGCGGCTAATGACTGCATCTGGGTAAATGAATGGAAACCATTCAAGCAGGGCGGGACAGAGAGACAGACGGACGGATATTAGTAAACAATATATATAGGTGTTGTTACTTTCTCTTACCTCTATATATATGTTAATAGAGAGAGAAAGTACTGGATTCATGTCAAAAATTTGATGTCGAGATTTTGATGGATATACACGTTTTGAGGTCCCCTGAATCCAAAAAAGTGATTTTCGCGACATGGTCTGTCTGTGTGTGTGTGTGTTCAATTTTAAGCATGAAGGAATTGAACTAGGAGGCTGAAATTTTATATTTAACTTAGATACCTCCATCAGGCGTGAAAATAAACTTTTAAACAAAATCGGTCAAAGAGTACTAGTACTTTACTGATGCACTTTTTCAGTTTTTTTCGATTTTCTCAAAATTCGCTTCAACAATTTTTTTTTTAATTCAAATATCAATTATG
>JAKCPI010018433.1:0-10163 GCA_023213315.1 Euborellia annulipes
CTTTCTGATGAGTGTAAACAAAAATTAAAATGTAAACAAATGGAAAATCTGGTGTGACTGGCGCAGCAGCACAACTTTCCTCTTACCTTCGGTAATCGAAAGTTGTGTTCTGTGCTTGTCACACCAGATTTTTGTGTCGACATATATTTAGTTCCCGACATGACAGTACGGAACATATGAATTCAGATGTAAAATTTATAAGTATGGGAAATATTTATTTTTTTGTTACCATGGCAACCATTTCTCCTATCTTCCCTATGAAATACAAGAGTAAAGTGGTCTTCAGAAGATTTCAATCACAAAATGAGAATATACATTTTAAAGAGAATCTAAAAAATAATTGGATTTTTGAATTTAAAAAAAAAATCGCTGGAGCAAATTTTGAGAAAATCGAAAAAACTGAAAAAGTACATCAGTAAAGGACCCAGGTAGAAATTCAACCTTAAAACTAGCTAATATTAAGCTAATTTTCTAAGTTTAAGCTTAAAAATTAGTTAACAAGATTAGCTTAGTTTAAGCTTATTTTGTAACGTTTTTCTAAGCATAGCAGCAAGCTTACCGAATTAGCTTAAAATTAGCTAAAAAAACTAGCTAAAAAATAAGGTTGTTTCTGTTAGCTTAAAATAAGCTTGAAATTAGCTTAAAATAAGCTTAAAAATTAGCTAACAAAACTAGTTCAGGGCAAGGTTGTTTTGTTAGCTTAAAATAAGCTTTGGAATTAGCTTAAAAATAAGCTTAAAAAATTAGCTAACAAAACTAGCTAAGGGCAAGGTTGTTTTGTTGGCTTAAAATAAGCTTGGGATTAGCTTAAAATAAGCTTAAAATTAGCTAACAAAACTAGCTAAGGGCAAGGTATGGTATTTTGAGTTAAAAAAAAAGTATTTGCAAAAATAAAATTTTTATTTAAAATATTTTTCCAACACAAACAAAAGATATAAAATACATATATATGGACCATTTATTTTGAAAGTGGTGTAAGTCCACTTTTTACAAAAAATGAGAAATCACATAATTTATCAATATATATTTATTTTTAAAACATGCAGTTAATAAATCACCATGTTATATTCTTTATGAAACCAAGCACTTAGCACTGGACCTAAAAATCTAAAAAAAATATTTAATCATTTAAGCTTATTTCTTATTTATTTTATATGTAATAAATATACTTACATAAATGATGAATAGCGTCTTTCAGGGGGGGGGGGGGGCAGAAGAGATATTTAAAAAATTAGTTTGCACCCCTCGAATTTTTAAAACACAAATTTAAATTCTAAAAAAAAATTCACGATCCTATCAGGCCTAAAGTTTAGAGTAGACTAACCTGGGACCAAAGCTGCCTGTGTCCACTCTAACTGTAAATTCTTTTTGTTTACAAATGCTCCTTTTTGGGTTTTTCCAGGTAGGCAGGAGGTCTTTTTTTTTTTAAATTATAAATAAAAGAGTTAAAATTCAAGAATAATATTAGATTACTATTTACACTCATTCTAAGTAATTAAAAAATTTATTATTTAAATTTTATTTCATATACTGATACTCTGCCAAATTTATATTTATTAAGAATAATTATTCAAAATGATTTTTTCTCAAATTAAAATTTTTTTTATATACATTTGATAGAAGAGCAGGTGCTATGGAGGGGGAGGGGGTTTGCCTGCGGCCCTGGTCAGTACCTTAAGATAAAAGTAATTACTTATTCGAATACAATACAACGCCTTATGGTATCAGTGGGATGTAAGGTTGCTTTAAGCTGGATATCCAAGATAAAAAACGGACTGCTTGAAATTAGCTTAGAAAACTAGCTAAAAACAAGCTAATAATAAAGCTAAAAACAAGCTAATAATAAGCTAAAAAGTAAGCTAATAATAAGCTAGAAATAAGATAGCAGCAACCTAAGGAAACTAGCTAATAACAAGCTAATAACAAGCTAATAATAAGCTAATAATAAGCTAATAACAAGCTAATAATAAGCTAATAATAAGCTAATAATAAGCTAATAATAAGCTAATAATAAGCTAGAAATAAGCTTAAAAAACTATCTTAGACTCTAAGCTTAAATAAAGCTAATTCTAAGCTAATAACTTGTCCGACTAACAAGATAAATTTCTACCTGGGTACTAGTACTCTTTGGCCGATTTTGATTAAAAGCTTATTTTTCCGGTCCCGGGGGGTGTTTAACTTAAATATAAAATTTCAGCCTCATAGCTCAATTCCTTCATGCTTAAAATTGAAACACACACACACACACACACACACACACACACACACACACACACACACACACACACACACACACACACACACACACACACACACACACACACACACACACACACACACACACACACACACACACACACACACACACACACACACACACACACACACACACACAGACCATGTCGCGAAAACCACTTTTTTGGATTCAGGGGACCTCAAAACGTGAAGATCCATCAAAATCTCGACATCCAATTTTTGACATGAATCCAATTATATATATTACATATATACATAGGTAAGAGAAAGTAAAAGTGAAGTGTGGCATTTTACCTATTCAACTATTTATATACTTTTTGAAATAAATATATCATATTATAATTCGAAGAGAAGTTGCTGTTGATGTTATGGAATGGAAAATAATAAGTACAGGTGCAGCAAATGAAGAGGGCCTTTTGGATGCCAAATGCCGAAAAAAGGAGACGTTTCGGACAAAATCTATTTGTCCATCTTCAGTCCTCGTTGGCTTATAAATTAATTAGGCACAAAGTTGTCATTGTTGTTTTGGCACGAATTTGTGCGCATGTATATTTTACTTTCTCTTACCTATGTATATATGTAATATATATATAGAGAGAAAGTATTGGATTCATGTCAAAAATTCGATGTCGAGATTTTGATGGATCTTCACGTTTTGAGGTCCCCTGAATCCAAAAAAGTGGTTTTCGCGACATGGTCTGTCTGTGTGTGTGTGTGTGTGTGTGTGTGTTCAATTTTAAGCATGAAGGAATTGAGCTATGAGGCTGAAATTTTATATTTAAGTTAAACACCCCCGGGACCGGAAAAATAAGGTTTTAATCAAAATCGGCCAAAGAGTACTAGTACTTTACTGATGTACTTTTTCAGTTTTTTTCGATTTTCTCAAAATTCGCTCTAACGATTTTGATTAAAATTCAAAAATCAATTATTTTTTAGATGCTCTTTCAAATGTATATTCTCGTTTTGCCCTCAAAATTGTTTGAAGCCCACTTTACTCTTGTGCTTCATAGGAAAGATAGGAGAAATGGTTGCCATGGTTACAAAATATAAATATTTTCCCATACTTATAAATTTTACATCTGAATTCAAATATTCCCTACTGCCGGGAACTAAATACATGTCGACACAAAAAATCTGGTGTGACAAGCACAGTACACAACTTTCGATTACCGAAGGTAAGAGAAAGTTGTGTGATGTGCGCCAGTCACACCAGATTTTTTTTATAAAAATAGGCGAGTGTCAATGTTTCGTGAGTGTCTATAAGATAATCTCGTGCCAAAACAACAATGACAACTTTGTGCCTAATTAATTTATAAGCCAACGAGGACTGAAGATGGACAAATAGATTTTGTCCGAAACGTCTCCTTTTTCGGCATTTGGCATCCAAAGGCTCTCTTCATTTGCTGCACCTGTACTTATTCTTTTCCATTCTATATCATATTATTATTATTTATGAGAATTTGAGGATCTTAAGACCCGATCTCCTGATTTCAAATTCAATTGTAAGATGTAAGACGAGCTTAAGATGTGTTGGTGCAAATGAGCATTAATTTAGTTTTTTTTTACTATATAAGTACTAATTTTGTCATTTAGAGCAGTTTTTTATTAAAAAAAATAAAGATACCTGTTGAAGACAGGATCTCTGTCAAAATGTAATAAAAATAAAGTCTAAACATTTATTTTTTAAAGTCCCATATAATTTTTTTAATTTTGACGTTATTATCATATCCTACAGGAATATCTAAACATAAAAGAGAAAGAACGAACATAATTAAAAGAAAATTAATTAATAAATATTTTAATTAAATAACATTTTTGATAATAATTTTAAGTTGTTACAAGCAAGATGGCTGTGTGTCCGCCGCCCTGATTAAAAATCATCCCTTTCCACACACACACACACCCCGATGTCGGCAAATATTCCGAGAACGGACCCCTTTTGCCAATTACCGTAATATTATTTAATCCGAACGCCGGGATTAGCCGGTTTATTAGACAACAACAACGCCCAACTTCTGGGGCCTTATTACAAACAGTCTACTAATTAGGAGCCTCTCTGTGTGTGTGTGTGTGTCGACTTTCAACAAATTTTTCATCTTAAATTAAAAATTTATTTGATATTAGAAAGAAAAAATAATAACGATAACGGCCACCAGCAATGGATTATTATTATAAGAATTAGTTTATCAATATTGTATTGTATTTCAAAATTTTATATAGTAGGCGACTCTACGAGGAGAGGGAGTTGGTGTGACGGAACGTCTTGTATAGGGACAAAGGCGGATACAAGGGGGGGGGTAAAGGGGTAATTACTCCCCCCCTCCGAGATTTAAAAAAAAAAAAAAATACTTTTTTTTAAATTTTGACATCTACGAATTCATTTCTTATTTTTCAAAAAAAAAGGATTTTGGTTTATTTAAGGTAAACTAGGTATATAATATTATAGGTTAAATAAGTTTTTATTGGTTGTTAACATCATAAAAAACAACGTGTTAGGAACATAAATCATTTTTGCAAAATGAAAATCCTGCTATTGTAAAAATAATTTTAAGCTTTTACATTAAATATAAATTTTTTTAGGACATATTTCATAAAAAATATTATTAATTATAGCATTTGAAACAATATTCCGTGCTTAACTCAATTTTGAATTTTTTGGCGCTTGACACACTAATGCATAACAGGGTCCATATATGATAGCGGAATGTCAGTTTGTCTTTATCCAATTCGAGCCCCATCCACGATCTCTCCAAGGAAAAAATAAAAATAAAAATTTAGTTATATAAAAATTTTCATTATTATTATTTTTATTATTATTTATTTTTTTACTTTCTCTTACCTATATGTATATGTTAATATACATATATATATATAGAGAGAAAGTATTGGTTTCATGTCAAAAATTCGATGTCGAGATTTTGATGGATCTTCACGTTTTGAGGTCCCCTGAATCCAAAAAAATTTATTTTTAATGTAAAATTTTAAAAATTAATACTTAAAAATTTAATTTGTATTTATATTCTGGCAAACAAGTACAGAATGCGCCTTTAAATTACCGAAATTAAGAAAAATAGTGTGTTGTGCGACGAGTCACACCAGATTACCCCCCCCCCCCCGAGAAACACCTCTGGAACCGCCCTATAATAGGGGTGTTCGATTATGAAAAAAAAAACAATTGATTACCGATTATGAATAATAATCGATTATTCCGATTAATTGGGCCAGGTCAGGCGAAAAAATTATCGATTATCAGAACACATAATCGATTATGAAAAAAATAATCGATTTACCTTTTTTTTCTCTACCAAAATTTTTTTGCCCTTCAGTGAAAATCATTTGACCTTTTTTTTTTGGGAAACGAAATTTTTTCTTCCCCTTTTAAAAAAACGATATTTTTTCCATTCTGCGGATAATTTTTTCCCCTTCCGTGAAAATCTTTAGGCCTTTTTTTTGGAGTGAGTCTCATCCGATCTTTTAAAACGCAATTTTCTGAAAAATAGTCGATTTTTTTTTCCAATTTTCGTGAAAAATAATCGAAATAATCGACTATTTTGCTCAGCCCTAATTCTGTAGAAGGTTCTCTCTCAGTGATGCTTTTTTCGAAAGGAGTAGGTCCTGTGGGAGTCCCTTCTCAAACTAGGACATCCTCCCTAGCATAGAAACGGTTGAATAAAAGGATCCTGGTGGAACCAGAAGTGAGGATTAGCTCGTAGCTAGAAATGAACTCAGGGAGAGGAGTTAGAGATAGGAGATGATGTAACACACCAATCAACACGCTT
This sequence comes from Euborellia annulipes, assembly GCA_023213315.1. Taxonomy (NCBI): domain Eukaryota; kingdom Metazoa; phylum Arthropoda; class Insecta; order Dermaptera; family Anisolabididae; genus Euborellia; species Euborellia annulipes. The sequence continues at coordinate 6,036 of JAKCPI010018433.1, forward strand.
TCTAAGGGTGCGTACACACCTGCGCTCTGCTCCGCTCGCGAGCACCATGTTCGTTAGATGTGTACGGGTTTTGAGATGCTCGCGAGCTGCTCGAGAGTCGCTCGCGAGCTGCTCGCCGCGATCCATTTCTTGTCGGCTTTTTTGACAAACCCTTTGATGGTTCGCGGCTCCAGATTTGGACGGCGCGCTGCGGTGCCGCGAGCGGCTCGCGAGCAAAATATAAAATAGACCTACTTTTTAGCCTTTATAAGTCTTCTCTAAATCATTATTTAAATATTTTTTTTAATATTATCATCTTCTATGTCCCTCAGAGACCAGGGAGGTTAATTATATGTATATTATTTCCTTAAAATATAGGCCTATGATGATTTTATATAGTATTTTTTAAGTAAATTTTAATATCAGTTTTCAATAAATGAAGAATTAATCAAATATTTTCAAAGGATCGGGTTTATTAAAAAAATAAATTATATAAAATATAAATTGATATTAAAATTTATTATTTTTATATTAAATAGACTTGACAAATAATCTCTGACATTCTAGTAAAATTCTTTTTATTGACCGCTTCTTTGTTGCGACCTCAAGTCCGTCACAAGTTCACTACCATTCTGTTTTTAAATAGATTAGTACACCACCAACGTCGTTGACTCCTTTTCTTTTTGACAAACTTGCCATTAGCAAAAAAGCACCACTCATAACCGAAACGGCAAGAGCGTTTTCTCTATCTTGCTTCAGAGCAAGGGCGGATCCAGAGGTGTTTCTCGGGGGGGGGGGTAATCTGGTGTGACTCGTCGCACAGCACACTATTTTTTTTTAATTTCGGTAATTTAAAAGCGCATTCTGTACTTGTTTGCCAGAATATAAATACACATCAAATTTTTAAGTATTAATTTTAAAAATTTTATATTAAAAAGAAATTTTTTGCGAAAAAAAGGTATTTTTTTCGAATCTCGGGGGGGGGGAATTACCCCCTTTACCCCCCCCCCTTGTATCCGCCCTTGCTTCAGAGACATTATTATCTACACCATATAATTATTAGTTTAAATGTTTTTTATTAGTAATTAGGCGCGCTCAACAACACAATCTATTTGCGATTAATAATTATAATTAATAATAAAAATTCCAAATTAATTAAAATGTTCGTGGCTTTTCTTTGGATCGCGGCAGGTTCGTCAAAATGAATAATTTCAATGAAAATGGAACGAGCAACGAACACGAGCCGCGAACTGCTCGCGAGCGGAGCAGAGCGCAGGTGTGTACGCACCCTAAGATCGGTTAGTGAAGATATGTGGCATTCTTAATTTTAATATTTTATTTTGATACTCAACTTTCATGTTTTATTTAAATGTTCGGTGCCATATCACGTGCAATTTCTGGATAGAATATTCTTTTATAAAAATATTGTGTGTTGTATTTAATAATACTGAGTATCTCATTAATACGAGTAGAGTTATTTAAAAGTCAACTTTCAGAAATGATTAATCGATTCTGAGAATCGAAAAATATCAAGTCAATTTCAAAATCGACTTTTCGAGCGATTTTTCCATCCCTAATTGGAATAATTTTGGTTTGAAAAATGTATTAGGCTAGGGGTCCAGTGGAAGCAGAAACCTGCGAACTGCGAATTCAACATGGCTGACGTAACCTATAATAAAGTAGGGAGACCGGGGCAGGTTGGCCCATTAATTTTCTTTTCTTTTTATAAAATTTTTTTATTTAATCATTTTCGTTTATGTTTTTATTTTAAAATGTTGGTGCAACCTTAAGCTACCATAAGGTCATCGTAAAAGTCTCCTAAATTGATGTTAAAATTAAAAAAAATAATTATTTCTAAAATATTTCGAGTGGGCCAACCTGACCCGGAAGGCATTTTTTATTTTTATATGAATTAAGTCTGCGTCTGTGGTAGACAAATGAAAACTCGCGTAATTTGCCCAAAGCTGATTATAAATTTACATTTAATACTGGTGTGTGTCATCTTTAGAAGTAATTTCTTCAACACAACTGTGTTGATATACGAATAAGTTAAAGTGTTCAAAAACTTGAAACAAATAACCGAGTGTTTTATTTGTTTCAACAAGAGCATACGGTCGAAACTTGAAAAGTTAAAACAATTTTTAATAAAATCCATCACAATCTTAGTACTTTATAAAAATAAAAAAACCTTTTCATGTTTTATTTATTTCTCTAGGTGTGACTAATCCGCTTTTCATTAGATTATCAAAAAATAAATGAAAAAATAAAAATAAAATAAATTCTGAATAGAATCGGATTATTATTGTTCGGATAAGTATAAATAACACACACATATACAGAAAAATCGAGACTATATTTTATTATAGGAAATATAATATAAATCACGTTCAAAAAGTTGAGAGTGTATATGTATATGTAGGCACGCCTATAGAAAAAGATCGGAAGCCGAAATGATCATCGCATTTTTTAACTTTATTTTCTTTTTTTTTATGAGTAATGGATTTTAAACATATAAAGTGATAAGAAAGTTTGATGTTTCCACTTGATTCTAATCAAAATATTTATATATTCCAACAACTCGGTGTCTATTTACATATTTAATTTTTTTTTGTTATATAAACTCGCACATCAAAAATAATTTATTTTTTTTAATTTATGGTTGTTTAAATGATTTTTAAGATTCCGAATTGAATGAATGATTTGAGTTTTATTCTCATTTTATACAATTGGACCTTAAATAAAATAAAGAGCATCTAAAAAATAATAGATTTTTGAATTTTAATCAAAATCGTTGGAGCGAATTTTGAGAAAACTGAAAAAGTGCATCAGTAAAGTACTAGTACTCTTTGGCTGATTTTGTTCAAAAGCTTCGTGTCACGTCCCAGGGGGTGGCTAACTTAAATATAAAATTTCAACATCCTAGCTCTGAACGTTGTTGAGATATTTTGTTCACAGACAGACCATGTCGCGAAAATCTTTTGGATTTAGAGGGCCTCAATGTATATCCATCAAAATCTCGATATTTCATTTTTGACATGAATCCAATACTAAATATTACTTATATAGATAAAAGAAAGTAATAATGACCACCTATTAATAGGAAAAATATTAATAATAAGAATCTTTATTTCAACATATTTTTGGGTGAAAAAGAGATAATTTAATTATATGCATACACTGTAAAAAATCTTAAATTTAGGTGTGTTTTGGAATGCTATATTTACAAATTTCCCTTGTAAATAAAACTACTATGCATTTATCTAATAAATTTAGAAATGCGTGTTCAAACATTTACAAACAAAAAAGATTTTAAAATTAGAATTTTTTTTTTTTTTTTTTTCGAAAAATAGCGTATGTATTGTAATTTTACATACATTGTATAGTAATTTTCGTAAAAAATTGTATTTTTTCGAAAAGCAGTTTTAGAATTCTAAAATTACCATACAATTGCGCTATAATTTAAAAAATGTCTTTCTAAAATTACAATTACATTATGGAGAATCCAGGAAAATACTCTGGTCTCCAAATTCTCAAAAGGGGAAGCGCAAAATTCAAGTAACTCTAGAATTTACCCATTGAAAAGCATTGAGTTTTAGTCTTGCTTTATGAGAAATTAAAGCCAATTAGCCCACGGGGCTTGGAGTAGTTGGTAGCGTGCCTACCTCCTATACAGAACGTAACTGCGACGGGTTCGGACCCCCAGGCAGTCCGATGATTTTATTTAAGGCATTTGGATACCAAATGGCTTAAATAAAAATGCCTGGTCTCCCAATAGATATTATCTTATACAACGGTTATCGTATAGTCTTATATGGCCTAAGCTGCCGAATATTGTGTGAATGTTTTTTTTTATTTAAAAAAAAAAAAAAACATTCACACTTTTTTCTAATTCACGCTCACCCACACATTCACACTGTCTTTTCGGCAACTCAGGCCATTTAAGATTTTAGACGATAATCGTTGTAGAGAATATATCTATTGTGGGTTCAGGCATTTTCTTTCAAGCCATCTGGTATCCAAATGGCTTAAATAAAATCATCGGACTGCCTGGATCCGAACCCGCGATTGGTATAGGAGGTAGGCACGCTACCTACTACGCCCGGTGCACTGTGTGAATGTGAGTGTTAATAAGAAAAAAGTGTGAATATT
>JAKCPI010018436.1:0-12561 GCA_023213315.1 Euborellia annulipes
ATTTTATTTGAATGATCTTAACAATTCTTTTTCCTTTTCTCTGTTCCAGGCACTTCGACAGTTCGAAATCAACAGACATGTTGGAAAACAGAGCACACAAGAAGCGGCGCACTTTTAGGGTGAATCATAACGGGAGCATTTATGCTCTGCTGGTTGCCCTTTTTCCTTTGGTATGTGATCACCGCCCTATGTGGCGAAAAAACGTGCACGTGTCCCGATGTACTTATTGCGGTCCTCTTCTGGATCGGTTACTTTAATTCCGCCTTGAATCCGCTCATTTATGCCTATTTCAATCGGGACTTTCGGGAGGCGTTTAAGAACACCTTGCAGTGTGTGTTCCGTGTTGTTTTCGATGCTGGAAACCACAAACTCCAGCTCACTATGTCTGACAAACTGTTCCAATTTAGTTCCAATAAAAAAAAAAAAAAAATTAGAGGGTATTTTTTCTATGAGAAGAAAAAAAATAAAACTTTTTTTTATAAATTTTTTTTATTATTTATGCACTTATCAACGCACTCATTGATAATAAAAAAAACATAACGTATTAATGAGGTTCTTAAAAAAAAAAGAGAGAAGATTGCTTTTTTTAAAATTAAATTAACTTGGTTGGTTATATATTAATTAAAGGTGCCTTAGAGGTAATTAATTAATTAATTAAGGTTATATCAAATCATGCATTAATGAAATGAGGGAGAGCAAAGTCAAAAGTTTAATTGAAAAAGTATCGTTACTTAACGTGCTCTTTTTTTTCTAAATGGCTTGCTATAATTTATTCATTAAAGAATAAATGAAAATTTCACATATCGATTTAGAAGAAATATAGATGGATAAATATGGGCAGGAGCAGCCAATAAATAGACTCTGATGCAGGTCCAATTCGGGTCCTTTTATTTAAGAACCATCTTGATACTCACCAGTGGAACCATCGTAAAATATTTTTGATCTGGAATATACATGTGTAACATTATTTAGGACGAAACAACAATGTATATGCCAAAGATAACACTGACTAACTCTGTGCAATTGTATTTCAAACTAAGGCCTGCCCTCGGGGCATGGTGTAGAGGTTAGAGTGCTAACCTCATATACCAAACGTCGCAGGTTCGGACCCCAGGCAGTCCGATGATTTCATTTAAGCCATTTGGATACCAGATGGCTTAAATAGAATGCCTGGACCCCAATAATAGATAAATTAATAAATAACAGTTATCGTAAAAGTCTTATATGGCCTAAGTTGCCGAAAAAGACTGTGTGAATGGGTGTGTGCATGTGAGTGTGAATGAGAAAAAAAAAAAAAAAACTAAGGCCTGAAGGTGGTTCTTAAATAAAAGGAACCGAAACGTCTCCGGTGATCGAACCTGCATACAGAGTCTATTTATTGTCTGCTCCTGCCCATATATATCCATCTATATATCTCACAGCCACTACTTCGAACATATTCAAGAAATATTCACCTAAACACACAAAGGACAATAAGTATTGAACACTCAATACATTTTGCACCAACAGGTTTTGAGACACATCTCAGGCAAGGAAGTTTTGAGTGGTAAGCAAGACTTGAAATTTAAGGTGTTGCATTGTCAAAAGATCTTTCCCAGGCTGGGCTGAAGGAAGGCAACCATGCAATGTTGTTAATAGTAGGTTTCGGCTTTTTACAATGTCATCTTCAGGCCTCTTTCACTATCTTCATTAGATGATGTTGTAGTTATCCTTCAATAATTTATCTCTTGAAACAGTCCCAGTTCCATATCCTTGCAAAATTGATAACTGGGACTGTTTCAAGAGAAAAATAAAAAATATTTGACACGGAGATAGGAAAAAGAAATTATTGGAAAGAGGTATATAGCGAAATGTTGATATCTAGATTTGGTAGAAAGAATGAACAAAGCAGTTCGATTCACTAAAGGAATTCAGAAATTTCTTAAAATTCCTAAACTGATATAGAGTTACCGGTTGATTCACATCAAATTAACTAACCCTCCCAGTTAACTTTCGAGTAGGAATATGGTATCGATACTTGTACTTGGTACAAGGACGGATACAAGGGGGGAAGGGGGTTCCCCCCCCCTGAGACTTGAGAAAAATATATTTTTTTGGGAAAAAAATTGTATTTTTAATATAAAATTTTAAAAACTAATACTTAAAAATTTGATTTGTATATATATTCTGGTAAACAACTACAGAATGCACATTTAAATTACCGATAATAAGAAAAAATTGTGTGCTGTGCGACCAGTCACACCAGATTACCCCCCACTCTCCGAGAAACTCCTCTGGATCCGCCACTGACTTGGTATCGTATGGAAAGGAAAGTATCGATACCATTAGGTATCGAGTATTTTTTAAGTATGTGTATTATTTTTAAATATTTTTGGCATCTTAGGCTCCTGAAGTCGGGGACAGTAGAATATCAGGATATGTGCCACTTTCCTCAAAGTTTATCCGAGACTAATTAATTATTGGGAACATGATAAATCACAAATATCGATCTTCTGTAATATATCAGCTTACTATCAATAAAAACAAAGTGGTGAATCTTTAATTTGGATCTTCTATTAAAAAAGAAATCGAGAGCAAAAACAAACAAACTTTGTGTGGTTTTATGAAACCACGATGCAAGTGAAAATTTTTTTCGGATCGTAGGCGTTGAACTGAAAATTTTCAGGAAAATTATTCAATTAAGGGTATTAAAATCGCGTTTTAAATCTTAACATAATAATTGGAAAATGGGAATGATAATGGGAAATCAATAGACATGTTAAAAACTGAGAACAATATTTATTTAGTAATTAAAGATTTGAATCATTTTAAATTATTTTAAAATTATATTTTATCAATTTAAAAATTGAATAATTAAATCTCACAATTATTTTTTATAATTCGTCATATATATTAAATTTGAAACTTTCTTATTTTTATCGTCACGACTTGTGACGTCATGGCTTGTAGCGTCACGGCCTTTTGACGTGACGGCTTGTAACGCGACATGCTGATAGAAGAGCGAAAAAATTTGAGAGGATCAAATAAATATTTCATTTTAAAACCTAAAGCATATATTACATTTTAATATTCGCTTTTTTTTTATGGATAGAGAAAATAAAAAGAGGCGGCCATTTTCAACAATGTATTCAAACTAGAAGACATTTTGTAATTTTAGTGATTCATTAATATCTTAATTAATATCTTATAATCAGTTATTTTTGTTTTAATACATTAAAAACAAAAAGGGTTGAGCAAAAAGAAAGGGAAAGTCGTTAGCTTAATTAAATTTTTATTATAGAAGGGAATGCTTTATAACAGGACAGAGCAGAGCAGAGCATGTGAATAATCAAAAGAAACAAATTGAGAGTCCCTCTCTCGTTGGATAAAAAAGAATTGCCATAGAAATTACTCTAATAGACTTGGCTAAAAACTGATGATGATGATGATGATGGGTCCCCTAGGGACGTTCCCGTTCTTTCGTTTAATTAAAGAAATTCAATTAGGAGCTATTGAAAAAATAATCATAAATTGTTCTCTAAACTTCTCTTTGATTATTTATTTTTTTGAAAAAATTGATTATTTATTTTTTTAACTGAATAAAGAAATGGAGTTTTGATCTCAAATATTTATTTTATAAATATATTGAATATTTGGGTCTATGAAATATTAATAGTGGAGTGTCCGTCTGACACGCTCTAATTGACGAACTTCTCGTTTTGAAAGGAAATTATGTAGTCTTATGGGGAGTCTAGGAAAAATACTAGGATCCCCAAATACTCAAAAGGGGAGATTAAAAAGCCAATTAATTAAAATAATTAAATAATCAAATCTCGCATTAGTGTGTCAAGCGCCACCTACCGAGTTTTGAGAAAATTAACATTTAAGTTTTTTGTTTTCATTGGATTATATATAATTTTTTTTTACTTTCTCTTACCTCTATATATATGTTATATATATAGAGAGAAAGTATTGGATTCATGTCAAAAATTCGATGTCGAGATTTTGATGAATGTTTACGTTTTGAGGTCCCCTGAATCCAAAATAGTGGTTTTCGAGACATGGTCTGTCTGTCTGTCTGTGAACAAAATATCTCAAGAACAGAAAGAGTTAGGAGGTTGAAATTTTATATTTAAGTTAGACATCCCCCTGGGACGTGACACGAAGCTTTTGAACAAAATCGACCAAAGAGTACTAGTACTTTACTAATGCACTTTTTCAGTTTTTTTTCGATTTTCTCAAAATTCGCTCCAACGATTTTTTTTTAAATTCAAAAAATCAATTATTTTTTAGATTTTCAATAAAATGTATATTCTCATTTTGTGATTGAAATCTTCTGAAGACCACTTTACTCTTGTACTCCATAGAAAAGATAGGAGAAATGGTTGCCATGGTAACAAAATATAAATATTTTTTGCCATACTTATAAATTTTACATCTTTTTTTTTTTTTTTTTTTTTTTTATTTATTGGCTGTTGGCCAGAGGCCATCCCGCCAGTTTCCAAAATTACATTATAATATAATACAATTATAAAAAGTTTATATAATACATTAATATAAAAAAATTATTTGGTACAAACAAGTTTCTCCAAAATTAAATACTTCAGAAAAAAAAACAAGAAAAAAACATTAATACAAAAAACATAACTAAAAATATCATTATTTCGGATCAGAGTGTGATATGACTATTGAGAGTATAAGTGTATATAGCATGAATAATATCTTGATGAGGAAACTGGAGAATTTGCTGGTAGGTGGGCGGACTTCTGAAATGTAGTTCTATAGCTTGTGTAAGGTGTGACCGGAAACTATTGAGGTGTGGGCAGTGCAGTAACATATGTTCCGGAGTAGCTATTGAGGAGCAGCTGCATTCAGGAGACTGTACTATTTTGAATCTAATTAAGTGGGCCGGTGCTCTGGTATGATTTACTCTCATTCTGTTAAATATGCATATTGCTGGTCTATTAGCGGTATCTAACTCACGGAACCATGGGGGTGCTAAATTCTGCTTTATTTTCCGTAGGGATGATCCTGTGGGTTGATGAGGGTTTCTCCACTCCTGAAGCCACTCATTTTTATATTGGTTTTTGAATAAGCTAAATATGTCACTCCATGGCATTGCCAAAGGTAAGTGTTGACCGGCATCAGCAGCTCTTTTGGCCAAAAAGTCCGCTATTTGATTTCCATGTGAAGTAAAATGGGCCTTTATAATTTTACATCTTGAAAATCGAATGAACCGTACTGTCGGAAACTAAATACATGTCGACACAAAAAATCTGGTGTGACAAGCACAGTACCGAAGGTAATCGAAAGTTGTGTACTGTGCTTGTCACACCAGATTTTTTCAATTGTGCAAGTAATATTAAATATAAATTTTTTTAGGACATATTTCATAAAAATACTCTTAATTATAACATTTGAAACAATATTCCGTGCTTAACTCAATTTTTAATTCATTTTGGCGCTTGACACACTAATGCATAACAGGGTTGATATATACCATATACCAAGGTATATATAGAGATTTTTTAAAGATAGAGAGTGGTATTTTTTAATAAGCCAGATATTTATTTTTATTGCTTGAATCGAGTTGACTCGAAAATTGCAGGCGGCGGGCCCGAGCCAGTTGCAGGAAGTTCCGAGAGGGCAAAGCCGAGGGCGGGTGAAGCGGCTAGTACTTGGAATATTTTCCTTAATTAACGTTTCAAAGATAATTAGGACTTAACGCTAAAGTTAAAAAAAAAAAAGAATAAGGATTAATCCTAGTCTTATTTTAAAAATTGTTCTTCTTTTAGAGAGATCGTTAAGAGTGCCAAACTTTCCTTTATGCCTCCCTTAGGATATAAAATAAAGTAAAATTAATGCGAGCAGAATGTAGAGAAGAGACAAAGAGATAAAGATATATGATTCAAATTCATTTTGTGTCTTTCTATTTTAATAAAAGAAAAGATTTAATAATGATAATAAAAAATCTGGTCGCACAGCACACAACTTTCTCTTATCATCGGTAATCGAAAGTTGTATACTGTGCTTGTCACACCAGATTTTTTGGGTCGAGATATATATTTAGTTTCCGCTGATATATTTAATTTAAGATGTAAAGCCCGGTCCAGACGCTACGTTTTGCACAACCTTTTGTCTGCGCAGTTCAACACGTTGCAGTTAAAACGTTGCGTGTGGACAGGAAATTTGCGCAGTTTTGAGCCCGGCGGGAAGACGGTACAGTTGCAGCGATAACTGAGCAAATTAGCTTTGAAATCCATGACCTGTGCGGACAAATCGGTGCATGAGGACGCCTGTTCCATGTTCCGAATCGTTTTGTTCTTCAGTTTTCCCTAATCACTCCACGATGGCTGACCTTCGGCAATGTTCTAGAGAGTTTTTAACTGATTTTATTGCACTTTATGAAAGTTTCCCATGTATTTGGCGTGTTTTTTTTTTTTTTTTTTTTTTTTTAAAAACATTCACACTTTTTTCTCAATCACACTCACACTCACACACACATTCATACAGTCTTTTCGGCAACTGAGGCCATATAAGACTTTTTACGATATCCGTTATTAATAAATATACATATATGGGGTCCAGGCATTCTTATTTAAGCCATTTGGTATCCAATTGGCTTAAATAAAATCATCGGACTGCCTGGGGTCCGAACCCGCGACGTTTGGTATATGAGGTTAGCACGCTAACCTCTACGCCATGCCCCGAGGGCATTTGGCGTGTTAAATCGAAGGAGTATAGTAACAGGGAGGAAACAATGTAATGTGGGAAAAGTCCCGCTTTTTTAAAAGCCACTTACGCGACCACTTCGAACGCCGGTTCTTCTAAGATGTTCTAATCTTTTTTTTTCTAACGAGAGAGCATGCAAAAATTGACCACAGGAGAACCTCCACCATGACGATATCGCACAAGACTGAGCAAAAAATACAAATATGACTGCACCGTCTGGACACTCAAAATTACAACGTTTTCACTCCGTCTTAAGACCGCGCAGACTTAAAAGGTTGTGCAAAACGTAGCGTGTGGACCGGGCTTAAAATTTATAAGTATGGGAAATATTAATTTATATTTTGTTACCATGGCAACCATTTCTCCTATCTTTTCTATGAAGTACAAGAATAAAGTGGTCTTCAGTAGAGTTCAATGACAAAATGAGAATATACATTTTAAAGAGCATCTAAAAAATAATTGAATTTTGAATTTTAGTCAAAATCACTGAAACGAATTTTGAGAAAATAAAAAAAAAAACTGAAAAAGTACATCAGTAAAGTACTAGTACTCTTTGGCCGATTTTGATTAAAAGCTTATTTTCACGCCCTAGGGGTGTGTCTAACTTAAATATAAAATTTCAACCTCCTAGCTTCATGCTTTAAATTGAACCCAGACAGACCATGTCGCGAAAACCACTTTTTTGGATTCAGGGGACCTCAAAACGTGAAGATCCATCAAAATCTCGACATCGAATTTTTGACATGAATCCACTACTTTCTCTCTATATATATTAACATATATAGAGGTAAGAGGAAGTAAAAATTGAATTAATTTTTTCATTTTTCCAGGAACATACCGAGTCGAAATCGGTTTGAGTCTACAATGCCTCAGTCAAGTAGACTTGAAAGAATCAAAGTGGGATTTCTAGACATGTTTTTTATGAAAATGAAAATCTGGTTTGGTCCTCAACGCGTCACGAATGCCCCTTTTGACCGATTGAGACTTGGTCCAGATTTTCAAATACTGGTTTGAACCTTCTATTCTCCTGGTAGGTCCAGTTGTGCTTTCACAAACTGTTTAGCTAACATACCATCAAATAACAAGACAATTGAAGTCTACAAGGTTCAAGCCAAGAATTCGATCACGTCTCAGGTAGCCTATCCCTTGCAATTGTTGTTACCTTTGCTCTTAAAGTCCTATAAATCGGACTAAAATTTGGGTTAATTTCAAAGTTTGGAAACCCCTTGTCTATAGACAACACCTAAAGGCTATTTTTTTTAAATTTTTTATTTAATTTGAGAGGAAATTTACATATTAAACCCAACTAAATAAATGAAATAAAATTAATTAACGAAAAAGCAAATTTCCAAATGGGAAATGTAGCTAAAGTATAAACAAAAGAAAAAGAAAATTGGGTCAACAAGTGAGTGGGGGGCCAGGAAAACGGTGAATTTTAATTATATAAATAGAATGTAATCAAAATAAAAAAAAAAAAAAACACAAAGAGACAATTGAAAAAAATAAAAAGCGAAGAGAAAATCAAATTAATTTTAAAATACAGTAAATAGAAAGTCGAAGTCTTTAAAGAGAAAGAATAAAAAAAAAGAGTATGAAAACGGACAAGCAGCACATGTTTCGAAACTAAACCAGAAGGAAGGGGATGATTATAAATGTGATAATTCCTTTTATTCAGCGGCTGATGTTCAATCCTATATGTGAAAAGGGAAATTTCACAAATTGAGTTATTGATATTTAATTGTAGAGGATAATTTCCTGAACATTTAAAGACCAAAACCACTCTGAGATCTCAAAAACTAAAAAAAAGTTACAGCCTTTCAAAGTTATAGATATAAAAAAAACGGGATTTTGAGGGAAACGCATTTAAACACAATGAAAAACTATTTAAGGTTACCCAATCGATAATTTTGTATTATTTATCGGATTCTCATCGCTAAAATCACCGAATAAACCTTTATAGGAAATAGTGAAGAATCGTATTCAATTGAAACCCAAAAATTCGATATTTTTCACCTAATTCGACTAAAATGCCCGTATTGATCATTTTACTTCAAGGGATGATGAAAATAGGCAGCCAACACAAAAAAACAAAATTTTTAATTTTCTCTGTCGACGTTTCGAACACTCATCGCACTCATTATCAGGACCTGCGGTCAACAAACATTATTTATTAATATATTAAAAAGATTTACATAGACATAATATTGCATCAGAGTATAATTACTTACAGATAGAAAACTGATGCAATATTATGTCTATGTAAATCTTTTTAATATATTAATAAATAATGTTTGTTGACCGCAGGCCCTGATGATGAGCGCGATGAGCGTTCGAAACGTCGAAAGAGAAAATTAAAAATTTTGTTTTTTTTGTGTTGGCTGCCTATTCATCATCCCTTGAATAAATACACTTCAGCCATATCCAATTATAATCAGTACAAGAAATTATTTCACTTCGCCGACAAGAAATCCCGCATCATTTTCCGTATTAGATACAGTCTTAAAAAAATAAGTATCAAATGGGAATTTTCACTTCAGAATAAGGTTATTTTTATCAGTCATCTATTAATAAATGAAGTACTTGAGAATGTCGAATAATTCTGAATTTCTACCTGAAGAAGGCCAAGAATGAGTGACCGAAATGTGGAATCCCTGGACGTATCCAGAGTTTTTATTAATAGTCCAATATTCTGGCAACTTGAAGTTGCATTATCTCGAAATTTTTATGTTATAGAGGAATCCGCTTATCCTCTTACACAACAAGTACAGAGATAATGGCCTAATAAGCAAGCAATGTACAAGAGAAAATTGAACTCAATAATAGTGGGAGCGTTTGGATTACTAAAACGGGAATTCAGAAGACTAAAATATCTTGATTTAGATCAAGCAACCGCTCTTACATCCCCTTAACTGTGGTTTATTTGTAAAAATTACAAAGTTTCGGCCACTCAGTCTACTTCAGGTATAATTCAGTTAAGTTTACAAAGGTTATTTATTATATCTGCGACAATCTCGTTTGAATTGAATTGAACAATTCAAATGCGATTGTCCCAGATGTAATAACTGGAGTTGATTGTTAATCATAACCCACATGATTTAATTAATAGATTATGAGTTTTAAAAAAAATCCTCACGGCCGTTCTTGAACTAAAATTGTTTTTAAGTTAGAAGGTTATGAGTCAATAATTTATTTATTTATTTTTGATTAGATAACACGTGGATTATGAGTGCACTCTCGTTAAATGCTTGTTATATACGGTAGTTAATATTTTTACTGTTTGCGAATCACAGCAATTGCAATTTGTAATCCCATTAAAAAAGGCACGCGTTTACGAGAAGGGTTGAAAAAAAAATTCTCGTCTTTTAATAGAGTCTATAAAATACACATTTTTAATAGAAAGCCAGTCTAATTTAAAAAAAAAAAGCGTTAAATTTTCTTCTTCATTCATTTAATATTTGATATCTTCTAAGTTGTCGTTTCCCCCACTCTTTTTTTCTTTTTTTTTCTTTGCTATTTTAAAGCTAAAATAAGATGAATGAACATAAAAGTCAGAGGAATTATTGATTAAAAGAAAAGAGAGAAATAGGTAGCTTCTCTCTTTTGTTAAATAATAATAAAATGTGAGACTTTTTATGGATTCAATGCGTTGGAGAGAAGAAGTGTCAAAAAGAGATTGATGATGATGTGTGCTTAATCGGATTCTCTTCAAGAGTTGAACAAAAAACGAGAGAGATGTTTTAATTAATAAACTTAAATCCTTGCTTTGAAAAAAAAAAATATTAATAACACCCCCTCCCCCCCTCGTTCTTGTTTTATTTCATTTGATTTAAATAAAATAAAGGAGATTAAAAGAGAGTGGATATTAATCCTCTTTTTTAATACTTAGGAGCTTCTTTAAATTATATAACAAAAAATCTGGTGTGACTGGTCGCACAGCACACAACTTTCTCTTACCCTTGGTCCTCTAGGGGAGCATGGATTACACGCAGGGGGGGGGGGGCGCGAAGAGTCGCAAATATAACAATAAAATTATTATAATTAAATATTTATTAATTCAAAAATATGACAAAAGTAAGGGAGTTGAACCACGGATCCAAAATTTGTATCTACTCGGTGTGCCCTTACCACTAGATCAGAGCACGACATATTTAATAAATATTTAATTATAAGTATAAATTTCCCTCGCGGCGGGATGCTAACTTCCGTGCCTTAGAAACAAAAACTTGGCTCCCATTAGTTCAATTATTAGAGCGGGCGCTGGAGGTAGTTGAGTATGCAAAATTTGAGGACCGAATTCTGACAATGGATTTGGGCTAAGAATAGCTCCCAGAATAAGGATCCGGATCTTGCCGGGCCAATTTTTGGTCCAATTTTTTTTTACCCCCACCCCTCTTATTTCCATAGGAAATCAATGGAATGCATGCTAAGATGATGTGAAGATTTGCAATTATGGTCAAATTCGAGTACTTAAAACCTCAAACAATGAAAAAACTGTCTTATCAGCAACTGAGGGGATCCTCTAGAGTCCCCTGAGAAGTACTATCTTGCCACCAGTTGTGGTGGTCCCCTCTAACCCCTTCATCTCTTTTCTCTCTCTTTGTTATAAATTTAAATATACGGCTTTAACATCATGCCAAATTGTGGGGACCGGCAATTATGTTCATAATCCACTAGCTGGTATCCCAATCAATGAAAAATACTATCTTGCCGCCAACTGCGGTGGTCCCCTCTAACCCCTTCACCTCTTTTATCTCCTCTCTTTGTTATAAATTTAAATATACGGCTTTAACATCATGCCAAATTGTGAGACCGGCAATTATGTTCATAATCCACTAGCTGGTACCCCAACCAATGAAAAATACTATCTTGTCGCCAACTGAGGTGGTCCCCTTTAACCCCTTCACCTCTTTCTCTCTCTCTCGTTATAAATTTAAATATACGGCTTTAACATCATGCCAAATTGTGGGGACCAGCAATTAAGTTCATAATCCACTACCTGGTATCCCAATCAATGAAAAATACTATCTTGCCGCCAGTTGTGGTGGTCCCCTCTAACCCCTTCACCTCTTTTCTCTCCCTTTATTATACATTTAGATGTACTGTCTTAAAACCATGCCAAATTGTGGGGATCGGCAATTATGCTCATAATCTACTACCTGGTGTATTTATAATAAAGGGAGATAAAAGAGGTGAAGAGGTTAGAGGGGACCACCACAACTGGTGGCAAGATAGTATTTTTCATTGATTGGAGCACCAGGTAGTGGATTATGAGCATAATTGCCGGCCCCACAATTTGGCATGGTGTTAAAGCCGTATATTTAAATTTATAACAGAGAGTGTTAAAAGAGGTGAAGGGGTTAGAGGGGACCACCGCAGTTGGCGGCAAGATAGTATTTTTTCATTGGTTGGGATACCAGCTAGTGGATTATGAGCATAATTGCCGGTCCCCACAATTTGGCATGATGTTAAGGCTGTATATTTAAATTTATAACAAAGAGAGAGAAAAGAGGTAAAGGGGTTAGAGAGGACCACCGCAGCTGGCGGCAAGATAGTATTTTTCATTGATTGGGATACCAGCTAGTGGATTATGAACATAATTGCCGGTCCCCACAATTTGGCATGATGTTAAAGCCGTATATTTAAATTTATAACAAAGAGAGAGATAAAAGAGGTGAAGGGGTTAGAGGGGACCACCGCAGTTGGCGGCAAGATAGTATTTTTCATTGGTTGGGATACCAGCTAGTGGATTATGAGCATAATTGCCGGTCCCCACAATTTGGCATGATGTTAAGGCCGTATATTTAAATTTATAACAAAGAGAGAGATAAAAGAGGTGAAGGGGTTAGAGAG
>JAKCPI010018437.1:0-10340 GCA_023213315.1 Euborellia annulipes
ACACAACAACTTTCTCTTACCTTCGGTAATCGAAAGTAGTGTACTGTGCTTGTCTCACCAGATTTTTTGTGTCGACATGTATTTAGTTTCCGACAGTAGGGTACATTCGATTTTCAAGATGTAAAATTTATAAGTATGGCAAAATATTTATATGTTGTTACCATGGCAACCATTTCTCCTATCTTCCCTATGAAATACAAGAGTAAAGTGGCCTTCAGAAGATTTCAATAACAAAATGAGAATATACATTTTAAAGAGCATTTAAAAAATAATTGATTTTTGAATTTAAAAAAAAATAGTTGGAGCAAATTTTGAGAAAATCGAAAAAAACTGAAAAAGTGCATCAGTAAAGTACTAGTAATCTTTGGTCGATTTTGATTAAAAGCTTCGTGTCACGTCCCATGGGGGTGCCTAACTTAAATATAAAATTTCAACCTCCTAACTCTTTCCATTCTTGAGATATTTTGTTCACCACACACACAGACAGACCATGTCGGGAAAACCACTTTTTTGGATTCAGGGGACCTCAAAACGTGAAGATCCATCAAAATCTCGACATCGAATTTTTGACATGAATCCAATACTTTCTCTCTATATATATATTACATATATACATAGGTAAGAGAAAGTAAAAATGACCTTCTCTTACCTCTATATATGTTAATATATAGAGGGAAAAAGTATTGGAGTTATACGATAAATCGATGTCGAGATTTTAAGGGATATACACGTTTTGAAGTCCCCTGAATTCAAAAAAGTGGTTTTCGCGACATAGTCTGTCTGTCTGTGTGTCTGTGAACAAAATATCTCAAGAACGAAAAGAGCTAGGAGGTTGAAATTTTATATTTAAGTTAGGCACCCCCATGGGACGTGACACGAAGCTTTTGAACAAAATCGACCAAAAAGTACTAGTACTTTACTGATGCACTTTTTCAGTTTTTTTCGATTTTCTCAAAATTTGCTCCAACGATTTTTTTTTAAATTCATATATCAACAATTTTTTAGTTGCTCTTTAAAATGTATATTCTCATTTTGTGATTGAAATCTTCTGAAGACCACTTTACTCTTGTTCTCCATAGAAAAGATAGGCGAAATGGTTGCCATGGTAACAAAATATAAACATTTTGCCATACTTATAAATTTTACATCTTGAAAATCGAATGTACCATACTGTCGGAAACTAAATACATGTCGACACAAAAAATCTGGTGTGACAAGCACAGTACACAACTTTCGATTACCGAAGGTAAGAGAAAGTTGTGTGCTGTGCGCCAGTCACACCAGATTTTTTTTTTAATTCAAAAATCAATTGAGCTAGGAGGTTAAAATTTTATATTTAAGTTCTCTACCCTCCTGGACCGTGAAAATAAGCTTTTGAACAAAATCGGCCAAAGAGTACTAATGCTTTACTGATGTACTTTTTCAGTTTTTTTCGACTTTCTCAAAGTTCGCTCCAACAATTTTTGATTAAAATTCAAAAATCAATTATTTTTTTAGATTCCCTATAAAATGTATATTCTCATTTTGTCATTGAAATCTTCTGAAGACCACTTTACTCTTGTACTCCATAGAAAAGATAGGAGAAATGGTTGCCATTGTAACAAAATATAAATAAATATTAATATTTTGCCATACTTATAAATTTTACATCTTGAATTTTAATATATCGGCGGAAAACTAAATACAGTATGTGTCGACACAAAAAAATCTGGTATGACAAGCACAGAACACAACTTTCGATTACCGAGTGTAAGAGAAAGTTGTGTGCTGTGCGCCAGTCACACCAGATTTTTAAACCATGAGTTAATTATGTTGTTCGTCTCTAGTTTTATATCTTGAAATAATAATTTTTTTTTTTTTCTTTTTAGGGCATTTGTGCGAATTCTTTGCGTTTGCTGTCCACGTCGAATCCGGCGACGTTATCAGCCAGTTTTAAGGACAAAACCTAGCCAGGTAAATTTTAAAATTTATTTTATTTTTTATAAGATGATGGTTTGGTGTTATGTAGCAAATTTATTTTATCTCTAAAAAAAAAAAAATTCAGAATATGAAAATTAATATATTTTTTTTTTAAACATAGGCAACCTTTTTTGAATTATTTAATGAATGAGAAGGTTATTGTTGTAAGGAAGAAAGAAAAGAGCGATTGGGATTGCAGCTAAGTTTATTTCGTTTATTAATCACTTCAAGCCGATGTTTCGGTCAGATATACGAACATCATCAGGGCTGAAGCGTGCCAACAAATTCCTCAAAATGTCGAATGGCACAATTGTGTAAATTATTTATTGCCATTTTAAAAGGACCAACAGGTTATGCAAGTCAAGGTTAGATTGAGATAGTTAATAAACCATCTCGTTTATTAACGAGAGATCATCATGATAAAAATTAGATGTATTTTTTATCTATTTATCTTAAAAAATATAAGAGATTTAAATTTGTTTATGTAAACATGAAGAAGCAAAATAAGATAGCTGGAAACAGGTAGTTGAGAATAAAATAAGATATTAGAGATTTTAAGAGATTAGAGATTATATGAGATTTATGAAAGAAGATTTGAAAGAAAAAAAAAAGAATAAATCCTATATTACAATATACAGTGAAGAAAACAGGGGTTTGGGGGTCACACCGCCCCCTCCCCTCCCCCCTCAGAAGAGAGCTCTCTATGGCTATCAGTGATAAAAATTGTTTGTTAAATTTAAACTGATAACCATTGGCTGTAGTTGAAACATTATAATTAATTAATGACCCAAAGACCAGCGTTGCCATCCTTCATTGAAACATTAATTCTATTAAAATTTGATGAGGGTACTTAAACAGGTTAGGTCTTGAGATTTAGTTTGGGAGGGGGAGGAGAGGTAGAATTTTTTTTTAAATCTATAAAGTATTAACGAAATTATGAAAAAAATAGTTAAATATATCAAAATTAGGGTCCGACCGAAACAAGATTTTCAGCCGAAACCGAAACCGAAACCGAATATTCGGCCTCAACCTTAGTTTCGGCCGAAACCGTAACCGAAACCGAAACTTGTATTTCCTATAAAATTTTTTTTTTCATTTTACCTTTTTTTTTTTTTGAATTTTTTTTCCCTCCCGTGAAAATCATTTTACCTTTTTTTTAGGGAGACTAAATTTTTTTTCTCCCTCAAGTGCAAATTATTTGACCTTTTTTTTTTGACGTGACAACGTCTTACAAATCATGTGTCTATAGAGGCAGGTTAGAGGGGCATGCACGAAAAAGTTTATCGGCTTTAATAACTCTTCTGTCTTAAGAGATATAATTATGGGAAATATACGGTTAGAAAGAATGAGTTTTCAGCTAAAGATTTCACCATTTATTTTTTTCCTACCATTTTATTTTACCGTGCTGCGGTAAATTCTAATTTGAAAGTTCAAACCCCTGTAGATTCCGAACGGCTAATCAGATCAGACTAAATGGTAGGGCTGGACGGTAAACCGGTTTACCGGTAAAAACCGGTAAAAATTTTTTACCGAAAACGCGGTAACGAACCTCTAATTCGATAAAAACCGGTTTTTTTTTCGACAGTCGGTAAAAACCTATTTTTCCGGGCGGTAAAAAATTTTGGTTCCGCGAGAAAAAAAATGTTCCGCGGCGGCAAACCAAATTGTGGTTCCGCGGCGGCAAAAAATTGGCGTCTCTAAAAAAAAGGTAAAATATTTTCCGGCCGGGGAAAAATTTTGGTTCTGCGAAAAAAGCAAAAAATTGGCGTCTCTAAAAAAAAGGTAAAATATTTTTTCGGCCTGGGAAAAATTTTGGTTCCGCAAAAAAAAAAAATGTTCCGCGGCGGCAAACTTTGGTTCCGCGGGCGGTAAAAAATTTTTACCGACTTTCGAGAAAAACCGGTTTTTTTTCATTATCGAGGTCGGTAATGAAAATCCATTACCGTCCAGCCCTACTAAATGGGATGTCATTTGGTGCAGAAAGAAAACCTCTAATAGAATAAATAAAAAAATCCCGAGTAATTAACTCCAAAAATTAATTTTTTTCTCGAAAAACCTCATTTTTTAGGCAAAAAAATATCGAAAAATAGCCCTATTTATGTAACGCCTAGCTACTTGACCGTAAAAGCTACATTAAATCTAAATATAGTTTTAGAAAGTGGTCCAATGCCCAGAGGTAATTTTTTCTTTTTTTTGATATGACGTCATTTTACCGCATGAGAGCACTCGGCGGGATTTCGTTTTTCGAAATTTTAATCCCCTGTAGATTCCGAACGGCTAATCAGATCAGACTAAATGAGATGTCATTTGGTGCAGAGAGAAAACCTCTAATAGAAGAAATAAAAAAATCCCGAGTAATTAACTCCAAAATTAATTTTTTTTCGAAAAACCTCATTTTTTAAGCATATGTCGCCCTTAATGGATAAAAGTTTGGCCACACCTGTCATATATTGTTTCAATGAAAATGTTTGAACATGTTTATTTATGAAAACAAACTACTAGTAAAAAAAAAAAAACAATACTTTCTCTCTTTATATTTCAATATAGGTAAGAGAAAAATAAATTTTTTTGAAGTCAAGCAAAAGACGTTGTCACGTTAAAAAGCCACCGGCTCTGTAGAAGACACAGCCAACACCTAATTTTTTTTTTGCATGCGAGTCTCATCCCATTTTTTCAGACTCTGGTTTCGGCCGGCCGAAAGGTTCGGCCACTTTTTGGCCGAAACCGAAACTACGGCCGAAACCATGATTTTTGGCCGAAACTGGCCGAAACCGTAACCGAAACCGAATATTCGGTCGGTTCCTAATCAAAATAGTTATAATTTTATTCCTATGAGCTCTACTGTCAGAGAGAGAGCAAAGCGCCTAAAAGATAGGCAACCAAAGTGTTTTTCTTACCAGATTGATAACACTGGTCGACAAGGTTTTCTTCACAAGAAATCTGATTAACCTAGTGCATTTTTTCATTCTGAATTCAGATATGTAGTTAGAATTTTTTCATCAGGCACAGTTTTAGAGATATAGAGAAAAATAAATTTTAATAGAAGGTGTGCTCTAAAAGGGCTCTTCTGTAGAATGTTAAAAATATTTTTAAAGCGACACCCCGTAGAAATATGCAGATAGTTAGAATACATATAAATTTTAAGTTTCATCCCATCGGAGGTCATTTAGACGTGCCGTACACAAATTAAAGTTTAGAAAAATCGAATTTTTTCAGTTTTTTTTGCTTTGGTCACCCCTAATACAATTTTAGGTATCCCTGAATGCAATAAACATATATATACGATATTCTATAGTTCTTTGGCTTTCTAAAAATCATTCATTCGTAAAAATCTGTTGATTAATAACGAAATTATGAACAAAAACGTCATCAAAGAAAAAACACATGAACACTCACTGGTCGAAAAAATGAACTTTTTTCTTTCACAAGAATAAAGAAAGATATGAGATTCTAGAAATATTTTTCATGTTGAATTCAATTATCATTTCAGTTTAACCATCAGGCAAAACACAAAATTCTTGCCTATTTCTTTATTCTTGTGAAAGAAAAAGAGTTCATTTTTTTCGACCAGTGTAATTATTTTGTTTATAATTTCATTAATTATTATCAGATTGGATAATTTTTGTAAAATTAGAGAAATATAGAATATCGTGAATATATGGTTTTTGAATTCAGGGATGAAAAAAATTGTATTAGGAGTGTCCAAAGTAAAAAAAAAAAAAAAAAAACAGAAGAAATCGATTTTTCTAAGCTTTTAGCCCTGCTTTGAACCCCTAAATCACCTCCAATTGGACTGAAACTTTATATTTGTGCGTATTTTAACTATCTTTTTAAAGGGTAACGCCTTAAAAAATCTAAGTAATTCAAAATTAATTAGAGCATATTTTTTATTAAAATTTAATTTTTTCTAGAGCTCTAAAACTGGGGAAAAACTGTTGGCATTTTTGGAATCAGCGCTACCCAAATACCGAGGAATAGCTTTAAATACCCCGGCAACAAAATTGCGGCAACAAACGCGGCTGTACAGAGAAAAGAAATCTTACTAGGAACCGACCGAATATTCATTTACGGTTTCGACCAAAAATCCTGGTTTCGGCCAAAAAGTAGCCGAAACTATGGGCCGGCCGTAACCTGAATTTGAAAAGATGAGATGAGATTCGAAGACATAAAAAAAAGATCAAATGATTTCCAAGCAAGGGAGAAAAAAAATTTCCGCAAGGCAGGAAAGGGATAGAAAAAATTCTATTTGCATGGCAGAGGAAAAATTTTCCGCCAAGCGAAAAAGGGCCGGAAAAACTGTTGCCTTCCCCAAAAAAAAGAGGTCAAATGATTTCCATGGAAGAGAAAAAAACAAAAAAATTTCAACCCGGTGGAAAAGGGGCGGAAAAAATTTCCCGAAGGGCAGAAAAAATTTCGTTTTGATAGGGAAAAGGCAGAGAGAAAAGTAAAAAAAAAAAAAAAAAAAATGTAAAATGATATGAATTTCGTATTTCGTACCGAAACTAAGCTTGAGGCCGAAATTCGGTTTCGGTTTTGGCTGAAAATCTTGTTTCGGTCGGACCCTAATTCTTACTGTTAGGCGTGTTTTAATAAATTTACCTGATTTTTTTATCGTCAGTAATAAAAGATAATTTAAGTAGTAAAAGAAGAGGTTGAAAAATTCTTACAAAACAAGATTGAAGTTGAAGAAAAAAAAAAAAAAGTAAAACTCGTAATAAACTTTTGCAATTATTATTTTCTGAGAAATAAAAAAAGAGATAAAAAAAATGATAATTTCAAACACAGTCAAATATACGTATTGCTTAATAAATAAATAAGATGTAAATTAATAAGTAGAGTTGGTGATGAAATTGTTTGTCTTTATCAGGAAAAGCAAAGCAGAGCTTATCCTAGGCTCTAGGCTCTAGGCTCTAGGCTCTAGGCCCCACCACGCCCATCCAAGACGAGCCTTTTCAAAACAATACGGCCTTGAGATTAGATATATTTCAAATCTATTTCCTTTTAATAGAAAAATAAATGTTGAAATTTTAACAGAGAGATAATTTTTTGTTTATCCATTTTCATTTTATCTTCATTTATTCACAAATATAAATATTATATAAGAATTTTTATATTTAATTAATTATTCTAATTTCAATTGCCAATTTTCCATAAGATTAGTGACGTAACTACCGACCCCACCCCTCCCTCCCCGTTATAGATTCAAATTAGTGTCTTTTAGCCCTCACCATAAAGCCTACTTTGCATATCCTGTATAATCCCGTATGATGGGCATCAAATTTAAATTCTAAATAAATTTAACACAAATACAAATCATTCTAATATAATTAAAAAATTAATGGTTTTTTTAAATAAAATAAAGAAAAAATATGTCGATTTTCAATTTGAGGGACAAATCAACATATTCTCGATGTTTTGTTGGACTTCGGTAATCGAAAGTTGTGTTCTGTGCTTGTCACACACCAGATTTTTCGTGTCGACATATATTTAGTTTCCTCCGATATATTAGAATTCAAGATGTATATATCCATCAAAATCTCGACATCGAATTTTTGACATGAAACCAATACTTTCTCTCTATATATATTAACATATATTGAGGTAAGATAAAGTAAAAAATTACCAGAAATTTTTTTTTTTTTTTTTTTTTTTTTAAATCTTAAAATTTCAATTAAAAAAAAATCATTTTCTTATAATTTTTTTTCTGAGAGGGCTCCGGGCCCTTTAAGCTCAAAGCAAGATTGATAATATCTTTCACGTCTCAGGATAGCTAAAAACGCAGATTTCAGTGTCTAATTTTCAAAAAATTTTCCATACACCACCCCGGAAGTCGTCTGTCCGGGTTTGGCCTCAATAAATTATGGTAACCCTATGTTTAGGAAATTTTTGAAAAATTTTTAAATATCTTTTTTATTTAAAAATCTGGTGTGACTGGCGCACAGCACACAACTTTCTCTTACCTTCGGTAATCGAAAGTTGTGTACTGTGCTTGTCACACCAGATTTTTTTGTGTCGACATGTATTTAGTTCCCGGCAGTAGGGAATATTTGAATTCAGATGTAAAATTTATAAGTATGGGAAAATATTTATATTTTGTTACCATGGCAACCATTTCTCCTATCTTTCCTATGAAGCACAAGAGTAAAGTGTGCTTCAAACAATTTTGAGGGCAAAACGAGAATATACATTTGAAAGAGCATCTAAAAAATAATTGATTTTTGAATTTTAATCAAAATCGTTAGAGCGAATTTTGAGAAAATCGAAAAAAACTGAAAAAGTACATCAGTAAAGTACTAGTACTCTTTGGCCGATTTTGATTAAAAGCTTATTTTTCCGGTCCCGGGGGGTGTTTAACTTAAATATAAAATTTCAGCCTCATAGCTCAATTCCTTCATGCTTAAAATTGAACACAGACACACACACACACAGACACACACACACACAGACAGACCATGTCGCGAAAACCACTTTTTTGGATTCAGGGGACCTCAAAACGTGAAGATCCATCAAAATCTCGACATCGAATTTTTGACATGAATCCAATACTTTCTCTCTCTATATATATTACATATATACATAGGTAAGAGAAAGTAATAAACATTGTAAGCTATGTATAACTGTTTTAAAAATTGTGTAAAAAATTGTTGGCATTAGGCCACAATAGCCTTTTACATGGGGCTATTGAAAAAAACTTTATGGGTGGGTGGGGGGGCCGTATTATTATTATGTAGCCCCGGGGCCAGTCAATTCTGTTTGAACACACACAGACACACAGATGGACAGACAGTCCATGTCGCGAAAACCACTTTTTTGGATTCAGGGGACCTCAAAACGTGTATATTAGGGTGGGCCGAAAAAATTAGTTTTCAGCGGCTACCCACTGAATTAAAGTATTACATGCAAAAACATCAAGAAAGTACCAGAAAACTTCTTTCAAACAATATCTAGAGGGCGCGCGAGGTGCTCAAAAACCACCATTTTTAGCCTTTTTTTAAATTATCGATTATTAGCCATAGTTATTTCATTCAAACTTTATCGCCCTTTGAATATTTTTGGCCTAGAACAATAGTAAATAAGTTAGTTATACTGCCGAAGTCATATCACTAAAGTTTACATAATAAATAATTACTAAAAGTTGACATTTTTGCCATTTTTCAGTATTTTACACAATTTATCGATAAAAACGGTTAATTGAAACATTGAAATTCGACATTAATGATATACATTTCAATTAAAAAGAGTATTAATTAAATGAAAAAAAAAGCTTAAAACATAATAAAAATACAATTTTTAGGGATTTGTTTTATCGATAAATTGTGTAAAATACTGAAAAATGGCAAAAATGTCAACTTTTAGTAATTATTTATTATATAAATTGAAGAGAGCCGCAGTGACACCGTCTCTACTGTTTTCCGGTAGGTTTTTTTATTGAAACAATTTATAAATTTTTTCAATTTTTTATTAATGCTGGAGGCTTCTGGTTTGCAAACATCAGTTTCGATATAATATCATCGTCAGGCCTATAATGATTATAGGCTCTGACGATGATCTTATATCGAAACTGATGTTTGCAAACGCCAGTAAGCCTCCAGCATTAATAAAAAATTGAAAATTTATAAATTAGTTTCAATAAAAAACCTACCGGAAAACATGTAGAGAGGTGTGTCACTACGGCTCTCTCAATTTTAGAAGGAACCTCCGTCCCAGAATCTTCAATTATTTATTATGTAAACTTTAGTGATATGACTTCGGCAGTATAACTAACTTATTTACTATTGTTCTAGGCCAAAATATTCAAAGGGGCGATAAAGTTTGAATGAAATAACTGGCTAATAATCGATAATTTAAAAAAGGCAAAATGGTGGTTTTCTGAGCACCTCCGTGTCCTCTAGAGGGAGCTTTCTGGTACTAGAAAAAAAATACTTTTCGGCCCACCCTAGTGTATATCCATGGGCGTAGCCAGACTTCTTGTTAGGGGGGGGCCAACCCCCTCGTTAGGGCAAAGAGGGGGGTTTGCCATTAATATCTACATAGAGTATTAATTATTTATTTAAATAAAATAAAAAAATTAAATTAATATAGTGAATTGGAGTGTTAAAAAAAAAAATTTCCAATGGGAAAAATATATATATATATATTTTTTTTTAATTTTTAGGGACCGATCCAGGGGGCAACGGCCCCCCCTGCCTCCCCCTGGCTACGCCCATGTGTATATCTTTTAAAACCTCGACATCGAATTTTTGACATGAATCTATTACTTTCTCTCTATATATATTAACATATATAGAGATAAGAGAAAAGTAAAATTAAATCTTCTACTTTCGTAACACCAATTTCAGTTTCTTAAGAAATTTAAAAAGTTAAAATATTATTAAATAAAT